>CM058044.1:25140977-25373104 GCA_030169165.1 Centaurea solstitialis | reverse complement strand
AAGCTAATTTTGAAGGTATTAACGAACCCAATAAAACGCCATAATTTGTAAAAGATAGAAATGTTTTTGTAATGCATCTTAGATCATATACATTATTTATGTTTATTTGATAAAAGTCTAAAATGAAAAATGAAAAAGTTTAAAAGTAATACATACCTAATTATATGGGTAGTAATTGAACGTATAAATAGAAAAATCAATGATTATCTTGATTATATTTTATATTTTCTTATATTGAAAAAAAAAATTAGTGGGATTTATTAAATATAATAACACATGTCAATCAAATAAGTCTAAATAAACTAAAAGTGTAAATTGCGTCTAGATACATGTTTAGGCGGGAAAATGCTGATTCTGGTTTATCACGACACGTGACAACCCAGTAACTTATTTATTATATATAGATTGATTTTGATACTTGAAAGGTGTTTAACTAAAGGTATCAAACATTAAATAAAACAATTAAAAAATGTTCATTTTTATAATATAATAGATTCGTTCTCTCATAAATCTAGATTTACATTCGAGATTATGAGGATCGAAGGACTTTCATATTCCATTCCATTTACATTTTCATTTTTGTGCCTCAACCAAGATTTTTTAGTTAATAATATTTATGATTCTATATGATCGATTCACAAATTCTTTATCTTAAATTATAAGTCTAATCAATCGTTGGACTTATGCAATTAACATATATTTCGTGTGAAATCTTTAAGCACTTGAACTAGGCTAAGTTTAGTCTTTGTCTTATAAGTCAAATAAAAGGTTTTCAAAAGCAAATTTGTACGTTGATTGATTTGGATGGTCAAAATTTGGTACTTTTTGATCTTTTAATTTCAATTCAATGTATCGCCCAAAAATAATTGAGAAAGAATATTGTGGTTTGAATTTATAAGGTTTTTAATTGCCTCTATATAAATAAGTTATAAGTAAATTTAGAGATACAAGCGACTATGATTAACTCATGGACTTCCACAACTTTGAAATCAAAGGGATATAAACTCATCAAATGGTGTAAGTTTTATGACTATCTAATAATACATTTTGTATCGAATCAATCAACAAAGTAAATAAAAAATTAGTTTTATACGGTTTAATAGTCGTTGTTAATCTTCTAAAGTAATATTTTTTACTCATTTTATGTTTGATCTGGCCATGCACTTCTAGAACCGGTTATTAAATGAGTTTGGAGACCATCAATTTTGTTTGGTATGTAGACTTTTATAACATTTTGTAATGAAATATGAGATAAAGTCCTTGATCAGATAATGAATAAAGTATAAAATAGAAAACCATTCATTTGGATCCATAAATTCGTATACTTTGTATTTAATAACTACAGTTCTTTGAAATAATTAAAACTTTTGAGTTTGAATCTTAAAGATACTTGAAAAAAATGTAAACGTTATAAGATATGTGTGTAAAAATCTAAAATACCCATTATTATATCAACAGGTTTCTAAAGTATATGCTATTACCCTAAGATTAAAATTTTCAAAAAATATATGATTTGTAAGATATTAATCTTTAATTAGCCGTCTAAACTACCTTTTTTTGGGTGCATCTCCACTAAACCTATCCATCCATAGTAAAAAGTAAAGTAACCTACAAATCACAATGACACAATTCTTAATTCATTATCACCACCTTAGGCGGCTAACATAACCTTTTAATTATCAGCAATTGAATCAAGGTATCAAAAAAGTAGTACAACAAAATCATATTAATTTATATAAACTCGTAATGCTTAAAATATAAGTAGTTGTTTACTAAATACTTACAGTTTCGTGGGGTATCCACATATATATTATCAATCAGTGGATAAGAGACGACTACCGTTTATAAACGAGTTGTCTTTACTAACAATTTCATTGTTTCATTTTGTTAATCGAGAACTTTACCTGGTAAGAAGCATGGTGATTCTTATCGGCCAACAGTTTCAAGTAAGAGACCATATATGCTATTTTGATGATCCAAAAATCTTACTTAATGAGGTAAGGGCCTAAGAGTGGTGAATTTTATGTGGCAAACGCTTACCTAATTTTTGTTGCTACACTCGGTTTGTGTTGGTACAACGTAAACGAATTATCTATACTAAATTATAAAGCATGTTACTTAAATTTCAAGAAATCTAAAATATAGTTAAAATAATCATTGAGTTCTAATAAAATATTTAATTATTAATTTTGTAAAATATTTATTAAACCTAAAATAAATAAATTGGTTATTAAACCTAAAATAACTAAATTGGTTATTAAACCTAATTAAACTATAATAAAAATTTGAATTAAACAAATTATACAAAAATCCAAGGTTAAGTTGATACTACTTTCGATTAGGGATGGTAGTGGGTCAAGATGGGTTTGCGTTCGGGTTAAACCCATTTATTAAATGATTCGAGATATTCAACTCAACCCAACCTTTTACCTAAATGCCTTGACAATAGGTGAACCACTCCTATAAAATAAATGGGTTGAACTTGAGTTGACCCATTTAATTTTAATTTTTTAAATAAATAACAACCACAAATGCAAATAAATTATTCAAATTTTGAATAAAAATACAATTAAAATGCAAATAAGTTGTTTAAAGTTTGCTTGTTGCCAAAAAGAAATCTTGTCGTCGTCAGTCGTTTAGGTCGTCACACTCGGTCACTAGAAAGTATACAACAACGACTAAGTTTTTTTAGTATGAAAATGTATGGATAATGAATCATATGTAAAGGAGGCTTCTTATTTGTGTTTCACGCCATATTGGTATAGAATAAAACTATATAGTATTTCAATAAGATATTATAATTAAATAGTAATATTTATTTAAAAGAAAATGAAAATGTATAATACTTTAAAGGGTTAATTACATGGGTGTGTATCGAACTTGTCACGTTTTTTCATTGTATGTATCCAACTTTTAAAATTGTCATTGTATGTATCGAACTTGCTAAACTTTGCCATTGTATGTATGTTACCTGATTAGAAGGTAAACTGATACATACAATGGCAAAGTTTAGCAAGTTCGATACATACAATGGCAAAGTTTAGCAAGTTCGATACATACAATGGTTACGAAAGCTAAACTTTGCCATTGTATGTATATTGACCGGTTACCTGCTTAGAAGGTAAACCGATACATACAATGGCAAAGTTTAGCAAGTTCGATACATACAATGGCAATTTCAAAAGTTGAGTACATACAATGAAAAAACGTGACAAGTTCGATACACACCCATGTAATTAACCCATTTAATGGGTTAAAAATGAGATGTAAATAAGTAAGAAATTTGAACTCAATCCAACCTATTTAAATATCTAGGTTAGGCGAGTTAACCTGTTTATTTAAAAGGGTTGAATATCTCATCCCAACATGTTATTTTTTTTTTTGAATTTGGGTTAGGTTAGTGGGATGGGTCGGTGGGTTGAATCACTTTTTGCCACATCTACTATTGATGTATTGTTTTTAAAAGTTTATGGGGTCTTCAAATTTATATGTTATTGAACCATAAAAACATTATCACTTTTCTCATAATCACAAAACCATATATAAAATCGACAAAAACAAAATAGAACATTACACATTAAACATTAAAAGCGAAGCCAATTTGTATTGGTAAACCGTAAACGAATTAAAGTAGCATATAAATTACTCTATAAGAGTTAGGTTTAATGGTTTATAGGACAATAATTGTACATCATATGTAAAAACAAGCAAGTTTTATAAAATCTCTTCCAACCTTGTCTTTTTATAAGCTTTTTCGTGTTTCTTATGTTTAACACGTTTCATTATTTAGCCTCCTGTAGGTCCCAAGAGAGTTAATATGATTGTTAGGATTTGTAGAGGGAGGGGATTGAATATAAGCACAAACTTTACTTTTAAATTATCTTATTGGTTATGAGAATAATCAATAAAGAATTTACAAATTTCTTGCAGAATAAGGAAAGGTGTATAACCTAGTCTAAAAAAACCTTCATTTTGCTGATGACGAACATTAAGAATCTTTTGGAACAGAGTGTGAGATTAAACACACCATTTTCTAAGGGTTTTACTTTTAAATTTTGTTATTTTCTATAGGGTTTATGCGTATACCCTAGAAGAGAGATCTTCTCAAGTATCTACCATGGGCAATTAATGCACGTTGATGGTATAGTCTACCCGTCAACATCTTTATTTTCTATATGTATAGTCATCTCCCACTCTTTGTCATCATTAGGTAGAGGGAAAGGTTATCAAGCACTAAAACGCTTCAAGTCTTCTTCAATGTCTAAATGGCTTCGTTTTAGAAGACCTGAAGGTCTGACATGATTGCCAATATATCTCGTAGTAGAGATGTCTGCTCAGCTAGTGTTGATCCAGCTCTCCTAAGACCTGATGAAATGATAATGATCCTGAATCTTTACTTAGTGAATAGGTTTTTACTTCTGTTATAGCTTGAGGAATTATCATTGAGATTGTCCAGTGTTATTCCATGTTACTTATGCTGTAACTTATTTTTATAATGATCAGGATCAGGATCAGGAGACGAACGAGTCTGTTCTGCAGTCTACTGATCCTGTCCACTGAAGTGAAGACCTCCTGAAGACATTAAAGTCATACTCAAAGAACCATCAGCGAAGTCGAAGAATTAGCGGATGACAGGACCAACATGCTCGTGATCTGAAGACGGAACTCAGTGATAGCAAGTTGCTCAATATCGTATGACATCCTGAAGATTCATCAGGATACAAGTGACCCTGAACAACATCAGTATCAGGACTCTACTCACTGATCAGTATCCTGATCCTGAAGGATTAGTGTAATGTCTTAGTCTAATGCACAAAAGGATTATCCGCCTTTACTGACACAAAAGTACATAAGGACAGTCTCTTTACTGTTCCCTCCGTACTTATCAGACCTCAAGGCAACTGTTTACACACTTCCTCTTTTGCACACCATGCAAAGAGTATTCGTTTATAGTAAATAGTACAAAGGACCACTATAATGTGACAAGTACACAAAAGTGAGTCTGCATGCATTTAATGCATTGGGTATAAATAGGACTTGAAGAGATGTTCTCCATACTTCTTCTTCATCCTAAAAAATACCCTAATCCTTTCTTTCTTATTTCCTCTATCTTCTTTCTTTTCTTATCTTCTCACTCTAGTGCATAGTGAAAGAAAGCTTAGATTGTTTAGTTTGGACTTAGTGTCTTTTCTATTTCCGCAACAATCTGTAAATTCATATTGTTAATATAACAAAGAATTTAAAAGTGAAATTTTGTGTGATTATATTCAACCCCCCTTCTATAATCCCACACACTATCCTTACTTGAAGGTCACCTCATTGGGACCAACAAGTGGTATCAGAGCAGATACAAGCTCTCATTTTATTCTCTAAGAAAAATCTTGTGATCCTCTCTTCTCTTAATCCATGGCTCTTCAAGCTAAGGATAACTACTTTGATACCGGCTCAGCTGGAAAACCTCCAAGGTTTAACAAAGATAACTTCTCTCTTTGGAAAACCAGGATGGAACTCTTCCTTTCTGGTTCTGATCCTCAGATTCCTTACTTTCTGGAACATGGACCACATGTGCCCACACAAACCGTTCATGCCATTCCTGCTGCAGGCAACCAACCAGCTTTACCTGAAAGGGAACTGGTAAAACCTGTGACTGACTGGAATGATGAAGACAGACGCCTGGTCAACATTGACACTAAGGCTAGGTCTCTCATTGCCATGTCACTTCCTGATGATGTATTCCATTCAGTCTGTCACCTTCGCTCTGCTAAAGAGATTTGGGACACCCTCTATGTTCAATATGAAGGTACTGCTGTTCTCATGAAATCAAGAAAGATTTTCTTGGTTCGACAGTACGAAAGCTTTATTCATCAGAAGGATGAAACTCTCTCCCAGCTACATCAGAGATTCAACTGTCTTCTGATTGACCTGAAGACTATCGGTACTACCTATCCTAACTCTGAGGTGGTTACCAAGTTCATGGAAGCTCTTCCTGAACATTGGGAAATCTACACCTCCTTCTTAACTATGTCAAAAGACATAAAGACACTCACACTAAGTGAGTTGTACGGTATTCTTCTAAACCGTGAACAACAGAAGAAACTGAAAAACAATCTCATAAGAGATACTAAAGATACCAAAAGTAACTCTGTTGCACTGGTCTCTGATTCAGTTCCTACTGTTGCTACTCCTTCTTCGGTAACTATTACTGAATTAGAATCCTCTGACTCTGACATGTCAGAAGATCCTGAATTCAATGAATCTCTTGCTTTATTAACTAGATCTTTTAAAAAGTTTGCCAAAAAGGGAAACTTCCATAAAAAGAAACCTCTTTCTATAACTGACAAGCCTAAATCAGAACCTGTTGATAAGGCTACTGCTATCTGCTACAACTGTCAGGGCAAAGGACACTTTGCTAATGATTGCAGGTACAGGAAAAGTCAGTTTGCTCCCTCTTCTGCCAAATCTTCCTCTAAGAACCCCAAATACCAGCGCCTGAAGGAAAAATACAAGAAGATGAAATTCCAGCGCAAAGGTAAAGGTCTTATCGCAGAAGACTGCGATTGGGATGATGTCTCCTCTGATGACTCATCTGATGAGGAAGATACTCAAGTGGCACTGATGGCCATTATTGAGGAACCTACCTTAGCTCTCATGGCTAAGATAGAAGAGGTCCCTGAAGAGGTTCCTACTCTGACTCCTGAAGCTTCCTCCTCTACGACTCCTGAAGCTTCTACCTCTGCGACTGATTCTCCCAGTCAGGTACCTATTCCTCTTGTCCCTCTTGAAAGCTTGACTCAGCTGGACCTGGTTACTCTTGATCTTTACAAAGCCCTGAATGGTAAAACCTCTGCTGAGAAAATGAATGTTGATCTTCGTGATCAACTCAGAGAGTGCCAAGAAAAAATAAAACAACTTACTATTCTGGAAGAAAAACTATAAAGACCAGGTCACTGTTAATAAAACCCTCTGTATTGAAAGGGAAATGGCTCTTGCTGCCAAAGAAAGAGCCCTGGCTGAGTTAAATGCTGAAAAAGTCACCATCAAAGGATGGAGTGACGCCTCTGAGAAAGTTGATGAAATATTAGCTTCAGGGAGAAATGTCAAAAACAAAAAGGGTCTTGGATTCACTAGTGGATGTCCTAGACCTGATCGTTCCATGCTTAAATTTGGAATGTTTGTTTCTTCTATCCCTGATCCTAATGCTCCTGAAAACATCCCTTCTTCTTCTAACACACACACTGAAGGTGCTCCTAAGAGCAAAAAGAATACAGCCAAGGAAAAATCCAAAACTGTAACACCTTCAAAGACCAAGAGTCCTAAACCCAAGAACAAAGTTCTGGGTGGTGGTCCTTCAGTCTCAGGATCAAAATCTTTTTCTCAAAATCCTGTTCCCAGACTGAAGATCGACCTAAAGCAAAAGACTCTGGAGAAGAAACCAATTCCTCCTCTGTCCAATGCTAAAGGCATACTTGGTACTGGTCCTGCTCATCTGAAGTTCAAAGACTTCATGGACCCCACCAAACGCTTTCAATATCGCAAATGTTATCACTGTGGATTAAATGACCATATTGCGAGTAAGTGCCCTGATGCTACCAAAGCTGAAAAATCAGCTAAGGTAAAGAAAAATCCTAAGACTGATAACTCAGTCAAAGGAAAGAAGGTTGTCAAGACTGTCTCCTCAGTCAAGACTCCAGCCTCAAGTACTGGTAATTCAGTAAAGGCTGCCACTAACTCCACCAGTCCTACTGATAATTCTGGATCCATAGTCCTATGGGTACCAAGAAAAACTTAAACTCTAAATTTTACAGGATAAGGGCATCTGGTACTTGGACAGTGGATGCTCTCGACATATGACTGGTTCTAAATCTGTCCTCTCTAACTACCGTGAAGAAAGAGGTCCTGCTGTGACCTTTGGTGGAAACGGTAAAGGCCAAACCCGAGGGTATGGCACACTGACCAACGGAGTAACTACGTTCAAAAGAGTTGCTTATGTTGAAGGCCTGATGCATAATCTTCTGAGCATCAGTCAACTGTGTGATAAGAATCACAAAGTCTCCTTCTCGAAGAAAAAGTGCAAAGTCAAAAACAGACGTAAGGAAGTTATTCTCACTGGAGTGAGACGTGTTGATATCTACATCATCAACATGAATACTTCCACTGACAACTTCTGCTTTGTATCATGTGCTTCCTCTGATACAAATTGGCTTTGGCACAAGCGTCTTTCTCATCTAAACTTCAAGACGATAAATCAACTCTGCATCAACAATCTTGTTGTTGGTCTTCCTGATTTTCGCTATACAAAGGTATCTCTTTGTTCAGCATGTGAAAAAGGAAAACAAACCAGGGCTAGCTTTAAGTCCAAGCAGAATTCCTCCATCAGCTCTCCTCTACAACTTCTCCACATGGATCTCTTTGGACCTGTTAATGTCCAATCCATTGCTGGAAAGAAATATACTCTGGTAATCGTTGATGAATATTCCAGATATACTTGGGTATTCTTTCTTCGATCCAAGAGTGATGCTCCTGAAGAAATCATTCTGTTCGTCAGGAAGATGGAAAAGCTCAACAACCTTACTGTTCGATCAATCAGGAGTGACCACGGAACTGAATTCAAAAACAGTACCCTGGAAACTTTCTTCGATCAGAAAGGTATCTCTCAGAACTTCTCATCTGTAAGAACTCCTCAGCAAAATGGTGTTGCTGAAAGACGAAACAGAACCCTGATTGAAGCTGCACGATCTATGTTGAGTGAAGCCAACCTTGCCACTCAATTCTAGGCTGAAGCTGTCAACACAGCTTGCTATACTCAGAACAGATCCCTGATAGTAAAGCGCTTCAGAAGAACTCCTTACGAACTCTTTCGTAACAGGAAACCCTCAATTGAACATCTCCATATCTTTGGTTGTGTCTGCTACATCCTGAACAACAAAGATAACCTTGGAAAGTTCGATTCCAAGTCTGATGATGGAATCTTTCTTGGATACTCTTCTATTTCTAAAACCTACCGTGTGTTTAACAAACGAAGACAAACCATAGAGGAAACGATTCATGTCAAATTTGATGAATCGGGTCCTACCTTTCCTCACCCTCATGAAAATTCTGAAATAAATCAGTGGGCTGACTCTTTCTTTCAAGTCCCTGAAATTCCCATTATTGATCCAACTCCTCAAGACCTTCCTGATGGTTTAGAAGAAAATCCCTTACCACCCACCGAAATACACACTCCACCTCTGATAAATGCCACTCCAATTACCCAAATCACACCAACTGAACCTGATCAACCTACTAACAGTGAAGACTTTTCTCAAACCACTGTTAGTGAGCCTGCTCCTACTAATCTTCTCCCTGATCCATCAGTAAATGAAGCTTCCACTTCAGGACAGGTGTATCAGCCACCTGCTATTCGATGGACCAAAGATCATCCTATTGATCAAGTTCTTGGTAATCCCTCCTCTGGCATTAAAACTCGACGTCAATCTGGTAACGTCTGTCTTTATGTTAATTTCATCTCTGAAAATGAACCTAAAGAAATAGATGATGCCTTGCGTGATCCTGCCTGGGTCTCAGCCATGCAGGAAGAGCTAGCAGAGTTCATCAGAAACAATGTCTGGCTTCTCGTCCCTAGGCCTCGAAAACGTACTATCATTGGTTCCAAGTGGATTTTTCGAAATAAGCTTGATAAGATTGGTACGATTATTCGAAACAAGGCTCGCCTTGTGGCTCAGGGATACAGGCAGGAAGAGGGCATTGATTACGATGAAACCTTTGCTCTTGTGGCTAGGCTCGAAGCAATTCGACTCTTCCTAGCCTTTGCAGCACATATGAACTTCAAGGTTTATCAGATGGACATCAAAAATGCCTTTCTGAATGGAAAACTTAATGAAGAAGTCTATGTGGCTCAGCCTCCTGGCTTTGTAGATCCTAAGTTCCCTGATCACGTCTACAAGTTAAACAAGGCTCTCTATGGGTTAAAACAGGCTCCTCGTGCCTGGTATGATGCCCTGTCATCCTTTCTCCTCTCTAAAGGATTTGTTCGTGGTAAGATCGATAGCACTTTATTTCTTAAGAAATATCCTAAGCATATCCTTCTGGTCCAGATATATGTCGATGACATTATCTTTGGATCAACCAATCCCAAACTCTGCGAAAAGTTTGAGTTGCTCATGAAATCTGAATATAAAATGTCTATGATGGGTGAACTAACATTCTTTTTAGGACTTCAGATCAAGCAATCTGAAAAGGAATCTTTATCAATCAAGGTAAATATGTACATGAGATGCTGAAGAAATTTGATCTCACATCCTGTACACCGATGAAGACTCCAATGGCTCCTCCTCTATCACTTGACAAGGATTCCAAAGGGAAACCTGTTGATGTGACTCTCTATAGAGGAATGATCGGCTCTCTGCTGTATCTCACAGCTAGTCGCCCTGATATCATGTATTCTACATGTTTATGTGCTCGTTATCAGGTTGAACCCAAAGAATCCCATCTGACCGCTGTAAAGCGAATTTTCAGATATCTGAAGGGAACTCCTAATCTGGGTCTTTGGTACTCCAAGGACTCAGGGTTCGATCTAACAGCTTATTCTGATAGTGACTTTGCAGGATGTAAGATCAACAGGAAAAGCACCACTGGTGGGTGTCACCTACTTGGTGGCAAGTTGGTAAGTTGGATTAGCAAGAAACAGAATTCTGTGTCCACATCAACTGCTGAAGCTGAATATGTTGCAGCAGGAATATGTTGTGCTCAAGTCCTGTGGCTGAGAAATCAACTTCAGGACTATGACATACAACTTTCTAAAATTCCTATCTATTGTGACAACACTTCAGCGATCGCCATCGCTAACAATCCTGTCTTACACTCCAAGACAAAGCACATTGAAGTGAGATATCGCTTCATCAGGGATCATGTGATGAATGGTGATATTGAACTCCATTTTGTCCCTACTGAATATCAGCTTGCTGACCTCTTTACCAAACCACTGGATGTAACGCGTTTTAATATGCTCATCAGTGAACTTGGGATGTTAAATCCTGATGATTGAAGTTTATCAGGACAAACAGTTGTTAAATCCTATAGAATAACTTTTCTCAGGACTCTTTTCTTAACAACTCCTGAATAATACTCTCATCAGGAGATAACTCTATTCAGTACTTACAAAATCTTTGTTCAAAATCCGAATACTGATGATTCTCAGGTAAGTACCTCTGCTCCTGAAACCTTATCGCATTAAATGTGATAAGAGGATTTTCCCAAAACAGTACTTATATGATAAGTACTCTAATTCCAAGAAAACACTTCTTTCATCAAAATGGAATTATCCCCTGAAAAGGTGGTTTTTAAGTTTTCGAATAAAACAAACTTTTCATCTGCACTGACACGTAATGGGACGTTTCCTGTTCCCCACGACGTGTGTCAGGCGCGTGGACGCGCGTAGAACTTCTTTTTTCATCATTACGTTTGAAATTAGCCGCTCTTTTCTCTCTCATCCATTTTCTCTCTCCTACCACGAGGTATAAAAACCTCATTCGTAATCCATTTCACTCTTTACGCTTACAAAACTCTCTCTAAGAACTCAAGCAAGAAAAAGCAAGAAAAGATTTGTCTCTCGAATCTGCACTCTCAAGAACACCAAGAACACACACTCACCACATTCTTAACAGAATCATCGTAAGTGTCCTTATATTCTTGTTCTTTCTACAAACTAAGTTGATCTTCTTCTCTTAAACAACTTATTTTGATAAACGTTTTTCCAAAAACCCAAAGATCACTTCGTTTGATCTTAGCTTTTCCCAAAATCTTCTTAGATTTTTGTTAAAACTGTTTAAATGATTTTTCTTATTTCTTTTAAGAAAAATCATCAACTCCTATTTTGATATATTTTCATCAAAATAGAAGTTCTCTTTAATATCAAAACACATTCCTTTTGTGCATTTTGGTATCCAATCTATTCCCAGTATAAAGGATTTCACCACTTTTATGAACATATTCTGTGTTCATTGAAAAGTGAAGAAAAATGCATATTTTGGATTCTTAATCATCCACATATGTTATTTTTATTTGTAACAGGATGGCTGCTACTACTTCTACATCACTAGACGCTCAGCTCTCCTCTAAGGCCACCATTCTACTAACTGCGGCTGGAAGCCTGCCTGTTGTCATCCCTCAACATGACATCCAGTTCAAGGCCAACAACCTTATCGGCCTATTTGACATTCCATCAAACAAGGACTATCTGAAGCCTGCCAAGGACTTTCTTCTCAGCTGTCCCCTGAAGACGGCGTTTACCCTAAACCCAAAGCCCAACAAACCTCTGCTTCTTCAGCTGTGGTCAACTGCCACAGTAGCCCAGGAGAGGAACTCCAAGGGCAAAATGCATGAAGTCATCAAGTTCCAGATAAAGGAAGACATCATTTCCTTTGGAATTGGGACCCCGCGGAACGTCCTACAATTCCCCAAGAAAAAGAAGTTTCCTCCTCCTCCTTCCTCTGACGACGTCATCTCCCTGCTAGACGCAATTGGCTACAAATGGCCTGAGAGGGAAGGTGTCCCTCTCGCCAAGACTGCTGCTACTGTCTACAAGACAGGGTTGAACGCTACGTTCTACTCCATATGGAACACGTTCGGTCTCTGTCTGACAGGGAAGACGGGGAGCACAGAACAATTCCCCACTGCAATCCAACACATGGTCTACTCTGCGATCAAAAATCGCAAGTTTGACTATGTTCGCTGCATATGGGACGACATGGTCAAGAAGATCAAGAACAGAACCCGGGTGGTCAACGTTTCCTACACTCGGTTCTTCTCGGCTGTTCTGGCACTCCACATGGGTCCTGCATACCCAACAGAGGGAAACTTAACAACTACGCCTTAGGCGTGAAGTTTCTGGACCAGGTTTCTCCAAAACCTGACGACGTTCCTCTCTCTGCCGTTCTGGTTGTCCCAGAACCAAATCCAGAAGCAGAAGAGCCACCCACCTCTCCTCCTACTCAAGGTATATCTTCTCCATTCTCATCCAAACTCTCTCTTCTCTTTCCCTGCATGCTATGTCAGTAGCTAACCCATTACTGACTTCCCCAGCTGCAAACACCTCTTCGGTGCTCCTGAAGCGCCCACCTCCTTCTGGATCCACTCCTCCTCCTCAACCCAAACGCGCCAAATCTAAGGCGCAGAAGAAAAAGAAGCAGGTTGCTGGTAAGAAATATTACCTCACTCTCCCTGCAATTTTTAATAGAACCTCTCGTTTATCTAAATCTTCTCTACCCGCAGATACTCCTGCACCTCAACAACTAGAACCTGAGGTTGTTCATCTCGAACACTCAGAGAATGTGGAGGGTAATCGCTC
Source organism: Centaurea solstitialis (assembly GCA_030169165.1). NCBI lineage: Eukaryota > Viridiplantae > Streptophyta > Magnoliopsida > Asterales > Asteraceae > Centaurea > Centaurea solstitialis. The sequence continues at coordinate 25,359,759 of CM058044.1, read as the reverse complement.
TGATACCCTCCTAGCCTCAGGTAATACTTTTAAGCAACTTATTACCATCTCTTCTTCTGTGAAAGCTATTGAGTCTTCTAGTGCTCATTTAGCTACTTCTTTTACAGGTTCTTTTGGAGCTACCTCTCAGGATCATCCTCAGCTTCAGGATGATTGCTTTGACGAGTTCGTCTTCACGGACTCTGAGCGACAGCTGAACGCAGCAGAGCTCAGGCGCCAGTCCGCTGAACGACAGCTCCAGGACGCCAGAGCTGCCCTGCAACAGCAGGAGGATGCACACCAAGCTCGTCTCCAGGACTTGGAGCTAGAGCTTGCCTCGGCAAGGCCGCTGCTGCTGCCGCTGAAGCCGCCGCCGCTACTGCCACTGCTGCTGCTACCGCCGTCACTCCGCCGCCAACGGCCGTGACGTTGACGATTCCTTGTCTGGATACTATCCATGACAAGGTCTCCCAGGTGGCTACCTCCTCCACCTCCCTTCAGGCGTCTATTGACGACCTAAAGGCAACCGCCCTGCCCGCTATCTCAACTGCGGTCAACAACAGCACCAACTCTGTCACCACTTTCCAAAATACAGTGGTTCAGAGGTTGGATGCTCAAGAGGCAGGGCTCCGCGCTCTCCAGGAGCAGGTGAATGGACTCACTAATGCCGTCAACGCCATCACGACTGCTCCTCCACCACCGCCAGCGTTCACCAACGCTGACAGGGACATACTCCAGTCCCTGATAACCTCTTCCTTCATCACTCGCAAACTCCAAACTGATATGGCCTCTCTCCTTCAGAGGTGTATTTCAACAGCCGCCCTGGCTCAGGCACCTGTTGAGGGGGAGAGACAACCTCTGCAGCGAGACCATTCCGTTTATTCCCCCTCCACCAACTGGAGAACGAATGAACAAGGGGGAACAAACGAGGATGATGATGATGATGATGAAGATGATGATGAAGACGAGGACTTCATCGTCCAGAAGATTCCTGCAACAACGCCCACTCCAGGCCTGCACAGTCTCAGGGGGAGAACCCCGGTGCACCTGGTATGTTACCTCCACCATCCTCTCCCTCATCTTCTGATAACCTCCCCATATCTTCTCTTCTTAAACCTCAACCTACCCCTGAAACCATTACCATTAATGACACCTCCTCTGAAGACTCACCCACAAACAACCTACAACTGGTTATCTACCAACCACCCAAACAACCTACTCCTGAACCAACCCCTGAACCTAAAAATCAAACCGACTCTGAATTTCAGGATGTTAACTTTGGTTCTGTCACTGGTGAGATTGTTCGCCTTATGGAGAACAGTCCATCAGAACGGACACGAGCCGAACTGAGCAGAATGACATTCAGAGTAACTCCCCTAAACCATGAATCCATTCCTTCAAACCCAACCCGCTTTAACTCTGAAGCCTCTTCCTCCAGAACCCCTGAAATCAAAGCCCCTCCTGAGACTATATGCCTATCGTCAGATGATGAATTCATCTCTGATGATTTCTCTACCCCTGCTTCTTCCCCTAGATCTCCTCCCTCTAATTCTCCACGTTCTGAAGGAGAAAATTACCCTGACACTTCTGCTGCTGTGAACAGGGATGGGCGTTTAGACGCCATGATAGAGCGACTCGAGAGTACAAGAGTAAAAATTCCTCTTCGTACCTCTTGGGACTCCGAGTTCGCCTATCTATCACAGGAGGAGTACGACCTCGCATTGCAGGCTCAGGAGGAACACAATAAGAAGCAGAAGGAAGCTTTCCTTTCTGCTCAAGCCGCAAGACGGCTCGCGTCTGATTTTGTTGATGAAGACGACGAAATAAGTGCTGATCCTGTTCTAGCACAGAAGGCCATGCTGAAGGTCTTCAACAGAAATGCAGAGGAACAGGCTGAAGAAGTGAACTCAGAGCTTGACTGGTGCCGAGATCGTCTGCATCTCAGGAAACATGGTGCTGCTATCTCAGGAATCCATCTTTGCCGAACGCGCGGCAAGAAAGCAAAAACCTGGATCACCGTCAAACGCTCAGGAGTTAAGGATGTGCAACACACTCTTGACAAGCTGGACAGATACAACTTGTCAGAGTGGAACAAAATTAGAAGCCTACTTGCAAAAGCCAGCAGAAACTACAGGGCTGATGTAGAAGAAGTCATAAATGGACTTATAGCACACATCAGAAGAACAACCGAAATTCCTGATGACTTACTCCAACCTTCTTCAGCACTGTCTCAGCCTCCTGTTCGAAGATCAGCAGGCACTTCAACAGAGAGACCCACTCCTTGCATGCCAGGACTGTTATCAAGCCACTAGATCTCTCGATGCTTGATCTTTCTTTTCTCTCAGGAGTTTCTCTCTCTGAAGGTCAAGTCATCAGAGAACCTGTTCATGGTATTTGTGTAAGCGACAACTCCAAAATACTTCGCTTTCAACGTTTCAGCGAACTACACAAAGCACCATATGAACACTTGGTATCAGTTCTCTTCATCGCTCAAAAGAAAAGAAAAACCAAGATAACAAAGAGATCATCAAAACTGTCAGAGCCATTCTCGATCAAAGAATTGTCTTCGGTGAAACTCCTGTTCCCATCAAGGTCAAGACCGAAGTTGTTAGTGAAGACTCTGATAGTTAGGAATTTCTGTAATTTTTCTTTCAGTACTTCATTCATGTACTTATGTATTTTCTTTACTCTTGTAACCTTATTAAGATTAATGAAAATGCAATTCAGTGCATTGTACTTTACTCCATCATAGTACTGAAAAAGATCCCCCAAAACAGTAAATGGAACATGTACCTTTATGAGTTCTATTTCCTACTGTTTCATCTAGACTTAGAATTTTTTTTTTCTTTCTAGACTTAGACAATCTCTCCATTGTCTTATCATTATCATTTAGGGGGAGATTGTTGATCCAGCTCTCCTAAGACCTGATGAAATGATAATGATCCTGAATCTTTACTTAGTGAATAGGTTTTTACTTCTGTTATAGCTTGAGGAATTATCACTGAGATTGTTCAGTGTTATTCCATGTTACTTATGCTGTAACTTATTTTTATAATGATCAGGATCAGGATCAGGAGACGAACGAGTCTGTTCTGCAGTCTACTGATCCTGTCCACTGAAGTGAAGACCTCCTGAAGACATTAAAGTCATACTCAAAGAACCATCAGCGAAGTCGAAGAATTAGCTGATGACAGGACCAACATGCTCGTGATCTGAAGACGGAACTCAGTGATAGCAAGCTGCTCAATATCGTATGACATCCTGAAGATTCATCAGGATACAAGTGACCCTGAACAACATCAGTATCAGGACTCTACTCACTGATCAGTATCCTGATCCTGAAGGATTAGTGTAATGTCTTAGTCTAATGCACAAAAGGATTATCCGCCTTTACTGACACAAAAGTACATAAGGACAGTCTCTTTACTGTTCCCTCCGTACTTATCAGACCTCAAGGCAACTGTTTACACACTTCCTCTTTTGCACACCATGCAAAGAGTATTTGTTTATAGTAAATAGTACAAAGGACCACTTATAATGTGACACGTACACAAAAGTGAGTCTGCATGCATTTAATGCATTGGGTATAAATAGGACTTGAAGAGATGTTCTCCATACTTCTTCTTCATCCTAAAAAATACCCTAATCCTTTCTTTCTTATTTCCTCTATCTTCTTTCTTTTCTTATCTTCTCACTCTAGTGCATAGTGAAAGAAAGCTTAGATTGTTTAGTTTAGACTTAGTGTCTTTTCTATTTTCGCAACAATCTGTAAATTCATATTGTTAATATAACAAAGAATTTAAAAGTGAAATTTTGTGTGATTATATTCAACCCCCCTTCTATAATCCCATACACTATCCTTACTTGAAGGTCACCTCATTGGGACCAACAGCTAGCTTAGTGTCGACGTTGGTGGCTAGTTGAGAGACATTGCCATGGAGAGCGCTGACGTCTGATCTGATATAGCGATCTCCTTTCCTGATTCTCCTTCAGGGCGATACTTTAGTGACGACACCAGGAAATGACTTGAAAGTCCTGGTGCATTGTGTGGAGTTGATCGTACTCCTCAATGCGTTTAATGAGACGATAAACATCCTTATATACCACGTCAAGTAGATGAAACATGAACTTGAGGACATTCACATGGTTACTGTTGGAGAAGGCATCCTTGGCACCTGAATTAGGACATGTAACAAAAGAGGGTTGTTGAGTCTAAGGATACTCAGGTTTAGTAACCTTAAGGAAAAAAGGGTTGGATTGGTGTTATATATGAGTGTTTAGAAGTAACATCTAAGCGATTTTCATCTTTCTTTATTTGAGGGGGTTTGAGAGAACCATCCTCGGGTCTTGTACCGGTCAGGCCTACTTTCAAAATTCAGTAACTTTGATTGCTTGATTCTTTAAAGCCTCATCAACTATGGGGACAACCACAACAGGTTTCTTGGCTAGTGTTGAGACATAAGAAAGATAATAAAAGTTAGAAGGAGTTGAGAGTATTGTTGTGGCCCAGTGAAGAAAAGAGGTAGTAGATGTACCTTAAACACCAGCGTCAAGTGATTTAAGTCATTGACCATGTCCTGGGCAGTTCCAGAAAAGTGTTAGTGAACGAAGTGTAGTTCCAGATTCAAGTTCTAATCACAATACAATTAATTGGAGAAGGAATTGGAAAGCTAAAATTCATTGATCATGAAGTATTTGGTTACACATAGTAATACACCATGAACACACACATTTAAGCTCTCAACTCTCTCAATTCACTCTCCATGCACGTTGAAGTTCCCACATACAAATGACATCACTTTGGGTATTTATACCTAAACACCTTACACCCTCACACTTTACACTATTTACACTTTAAACCCAAACTAAACAAAACTATTACAAAGAACTATAAAGCACTAAAACAATAAAAGCAAACTTTGACTTTCTTTAACAACTTTGACTTTGCCTTTGTCTTCACTTTGAGCACCAATTGTGATCTCGGATACAATCCGATTTTGCATCCAACAATCTCCCCTTTGGATTCGAGATCATGAAAAGAATTAGGCAAACGTCTTTGAGAAAGCAATCAACACTTTGAACTCCAATGATAAGCTTTCTTGAATAATAAGCTTCGGCAACAATCTTCAAGAATCATCCACTTTGACACACGAAGCTTTAACAAACGAAGTATCTTCAAACAATCTTCAACCATTGATACTTGTAAGAATCTGATCATCTTGAAGCATCTCGTAAGTATCTCTCGACTTCCTCAAAGTATCTTCAAGAATCATTTCTCGACATTACATTCAGATCCATCTCCCCAAAGTATCTTCAAAAACATTCCTAAACTTTACATTTCTAAACCATCTCCCCCTTTTTGATGAAATATGAAATAACCATCAAAACTCAAGAAATGTATGATCAGATCAACTTCCCGTAAAGATAACATGTGAAGAAACCACCAAGTATGTCAAAAACCATCTCTCAAAACAATCTCCACCTTGTTACACCGGAATTCCCCTTTTTACTGCAAAGAAAAACCGTCAATTCCATAAAGTAATCCAAATCTTTTCAAATTCAGATTTAAGTGGGAAAATCCTGAAACAACAAATGAATCAGTTGCAATGCCTGTGAGAAGCACAAAGCAACTCAGTACAACAAATGCACTATATAGAGCTTTAGTGATGATCACTCCCCAGGGCTTCCGTTCAATCATCGCAAATACTAGAAGTATTACTATGAACGTTCCGACAAAGAAACAAATTCCTTGTGTGTATTTGTGATGAAAGAAAATAGCATCAAGTGCTTTCATAGGGCTCAAAATGTGAAAACATTTCACGACTCGATGTGTAGAAATGAAGTTCGAAGGCAGGACAGCTTCCTTTTGTTTCAATATCGATTTTCCAAATGAAAACCTGATAGATTATGTGCTGCGTCCCCGTGATTAAATGAAACATCTCCTTTTTAAGAAGAAAATGGGTAGCTAGTGGGGTAAAACGAGAGTCGGCATTGGGCTTTGCCTTAGTTCAATATCGGTCACCAAAGAGCGTGAACCAATAGAGTATGTGGTTGCCCGGCTTAGAAATGGTTGGTGCAGAGTTGTATTTTTCGTTTAACTCTGTTCTCACACCCTCCAATTCTTTTAGTCATCCTCACTTCTAACCAAACTCTCATGTTACATTTTTTCGCTCAATCACTATGAGAATAACTAACCCACCTGAGTTATCTCCCCCACTCTTTGATGGAGACCCCTCACTCATTTCTCAAGGATAACTTCTTGGGTAGGATTGCCGGTTCTGGTAATCCGTAGAAGTTCTAGTAAGCTCACACATCCCATGAAATAAGTTTCCTAAACATGAAAGTACAATGATTCATTGGTTGAATCAAGGAGCCAATATGAAACATAAGAATTTCTTCAAACAAGTATATGAAATGGATAACATGTAATATGTAGACTTGTTTGAGAAAACTGATTCATCATATGATGTGAGATATGGTCTTGAAAATGATAGGTTCACAAAAAAATGAAAGTTATCTATACGAACAAGATATAGATATAGCATTGAAAAACGTATCTGATCAAAGAAACGATGAAGTACAAAATGGGAAATAGCAAGCGAGTGTATTACCACCGAAAAATATGGTCATATAGAGACGTGGTAATAACTAAGTCAAAAGAAGCTAAACGGTGTGTAAGAATATAGAGACGTGGTAATAACTAAGTCAAAAACGCAAGTATTAATCTTTGGAAACACACGGTTAGAAATATCCATTAATTCATCATTATATGAAAACATGTAAAATCACACTTCTAATTCGAAAAATCATTTGAGAATCGAGAAGTGAGTTTGAACATTTAAAAACATTTTTCATACCTAAAAGTTGTTCATCTTTCAAATATGTAAGCATTAAAGCTTATGTGAACACTCCCCCTAAAAATGATATTGCTTTTAAGTACTCCCCCTCAAATGGATAACCAATTATTTCTATTTAAAGATCCCTCTCAAAGTACGAATAATACCTTGAAGTACATGTCTTGAAATACACAATGATGATCGGGTCTTGAACTGATTTATTCAAGAGCCATTTCACATTGAAGACCGGGTCCTAAACTGATTTATCTAGGAGCCACTATTGATTGCAGAAACTCCCCCTTGAATAATGCAATAAAGATATGGGGACCTGCAAAAACAAAATCATACATATTTTGGTATCCACTTGAAAGTGGATCCTCTTTTGTTAAAAGAAGTTGGTTTATCATTTGGAATACTGTAAGTACCATACCAACTTTCCGAAGAGTCTTTTCGAACAAAATTATTTGTTCCACAATGAGAACAACATATTTTCTTTTGAGATAATCTGATCAAATGATTAACAGAATAAATTGGATCAGATTTATCAAAAGATTTAGCATTAAAAGCATTGTTCTTTTGAACATTTTGTTTGGGAACAAACAAGTTTGGTTTATCTACATTTGTTGTAGATCCTTTAACCCTCCAAACAAACTTACCTTTCTTAGAATGATTTTTACCGGAACCATCAATCTGATAATCATAGAAAAGATTAGAAGTTCGAATCTGATTACTTGGAGTAAAACATTTTGTTGAAGAAACATCTGCATGAGGAGAACTTGTGGCTGTTTTGAATGAACACACAGAATCAGCATAATCAACATAAGGTGATTGTACTATAACATCAGGACTCTTTTGTTCATTCAAATTAACTTTGAAAACTATATCCTCAAGATCTTTCACCATTGCAGATAAAACGTTCTTTTGTTCATCGGTTTCATCAAGTTTCTTTTTCAAACCAGAATTCATATTCCGTTCCTTCATGATAACAGAAGATAATTCAGATAATCTTCTTGTAAATTTCCTTACTTCTGTCTCAAAAAATTCCTTTTCATCTTCAAAATCACTTTTGTTAAAGGTTTTATTCTTAAGTTCTGCAATCATTTGCTCAAAACCTTTTATCTCACTTTTTAAGAGTTGTTCTTTTCTTTTAAAAGCACTTCTTTCATCTGAAAGTTGCACTTCTAAATTAGCAATCCTCTTTCTAAAATGAACACTCTTTTCTTCAAAAGATTTCCTTTCTTTTTTAAAAGCTTTACTATCTTCCTCAAAAGCATATGTTGAATCTTTTTCAACATATCTATCCTTTTCAACACGAAGATTCTTTTTCTTCAGATCTTTCTGCTTGAACTCAAAAGCACTCTTCTTTTTCTCAAAATCTTCTCTTTCACTCATAATCTGTCTCTCTAAATCAGAAATCTTCTTTGAAAACTTATCACTTTTCAATTCAAAGATTTTCTCTCTTTCTCAAAAACCTTTCTCTCTTCTTCAAAAACTATTCTCTCAGATTGTAACAACTTTTGAAAATCAATCGACTCACTATCCACATCACTTTTCTTGTTGGTACAAGAATCAAGAGAATTAAAGACATTCATTCCATCATAAGAGTTGGAATCATCATCATCATAACAACAGTTTACATAGCATGTAGATTCAGAAAACTCTTTGAAAATCTCGTTGTCTTTTGTTTTTTCAAAGACTGATATCTTCAACAAAAGTTCGTTAATCTGTGTTTCAAAAGCTTTTCTTTCTTTCACAAAGTTACTTCTCTCAATAATCACAATTTTCTCAAAATCATTTACTTGATTTGAAAGTTCCATCACTCTTGAATGAGAAGATATAAGTTTGTTTTCGAAAAGCTTTTTATCTTCATCAAGTTCAAGAACTTTCTTGTTTAAACATACATTTTCTTTTCTTAAAGAAGTTACAAGTTTCAAATTTTGAGCATTTCCGAAAGAATGTTTCATCATTTGATCATGCTCATTTTGCAAATCAATTTTCAAACTTGCAATCATACTTCTTTCATTAGAAAGTGAATCTTCAAGATTAATAACTTTAAGAAGAAGTTCAGTTTTTTCAGCATTTAAAATGGATAAACTTTGCTGAAGGTCAGTTATCTGATTTGACAACTTTGAATTCTCTGATTCTTGTCCTTTTTCAATCTGTTTTATCTTTTCTAACTCCATGATCTTCATTTCTACATATGATTTTTCACCACTCAATGGTTGATTTTCCTTGTTTAGTTCAAAAACACGTTGACTGTATGTCATATAATTTTTCCATAATGTATGATAGTCAACTGGCTCTGTCATCTCGACTAATAAAGTAATAGAACTTGAAAATGATCGAAAATTCACTAAAAATTGTAAGACTTCTTCTGAACTTTTGAAAAAAAATCACCAAACTTTTGTTTTGATTTTTTTTAAAAACTAAAGCAAAAAAAAAATCTTATAAAATTGTCAAAGAAATCCTATAAAATTGGTCAAAGAAATCTTGCAAATTGGTCAAAAATAAGCTTTCAGCCAATAAAAAACAGCCACGTTAGAAAGAAAAAAAGGGCCAAGTCAAAGCTGATGTGGAGGATGTTGACCAGTCAACGCTGATGTGGAGGATGTTGACCAGTCAGCGTGCCAAGTCAGCAAGAGTGCGCCACATGGACCAACCAAAATTGAAGAAATCAGCCCCTTGCCATGTCAGATTCTCGGTCAGCAGAGGCCTTGGGGCGCTGACCGAGCGTCTGATTGAGCTTCTGACCGAGAAATGAGCTCTGACCGAGCTCTGCTCGAACTTCTGACCGAGAATGAGTGTGCTGACCGAACCTCTGCTTGTCAAATTCAAGTGCTGACCGAGTTTTTGAGCTCTGACCGAGCTTCTGATTCACAATTCGAGTGCTGACCAGCCATTTTATGCTCGAAAAACCCACTTTTTACCTCTTTTTGTGCTCGAAAAATGGAAAATTATGCTCGAGACATAACCACTTTTGACTTTTTATGCTCGAGACATTTACACTTTATCCCAAAATTACCATTTTTGGACTCTAAACATCAGATCTGACCAAAAATATCATTTTTGGCTCGAGACATAAGAAGATAAGACTCTAGACATATGAATCTTCACCCAAAACCTCCATTAGAGAACCTCCATTGATGAGCTTCGAACAACACCTCGAAAATCCATCAAAACTGACTCAAAATCTATCAAATCTACACTTTTAAGCACTAAAAACTAAAGTCTAACAACAATCTAACTTCAAACTAGATCCAAAACTTCAAATCTTCAAATCTTCAATTTTCATCATTTTTGCACCAAAGCTTCAAATCTTCAAATTTTAGCTCAATCATTAGTGAATTTCCAGCTCTGATACCACTTGTAGTTCCATATTCAAGTTCTAATCACAATACAATCAATTGGAGAAGGAATTGGAAAGCTAAAATTCATTGATCATGAAGTATTTGGTTACACATAGTAATACACCATGAATACACACATTTAAGCTCTCAACTCTCTCAATTCACTCTCCATGCACGTTGAAGTTCCCACATACAAATGACATCACTTTGGGTATTTATACCCAAACACCTTACACCCTCACACTTTACACTATTTACACTTTAAACCCAAACTAAACAAAACTATTACAAAGAACTATAAAGCACTAAAACAATAAAAGCAAACTTTGACTTTCTTTAACAACTTTGACTTTGCCTTTGTCTTCACTTTGAGCACCAACTTGTGATATCGGATACAATCCGATTTTGAGAGGCTGACCCTAATGTTGGCAACAACAGGTGGTGTGGAAGTAACACTGAAAACCTTATTGCTAGCTTATTGAGAGGATGACCCAGATGTTGTTGTGGTTTTTCCTTAGGAAACCCCGGTCTTCTTTTGTTGACCAGGGGTGGCGTCAGATTGTCTTCTCTTTCGAGAAGAGGATGAGGGACCTATGATAACTGAAGAAGCTAGTGATGGGTTAGTTATTGATGTAGTTATTTAAAGAGAAGAAGTAAAAGGGGGAGCATAATAAAGGGGATTAGAGATCATACGTGTGAATAGTGGAACGTTAGTGGGGAGGGCCTTGTGGTCAAAGATCTTTGTTCCGATCCTTTAGTACTCCAAATCATCGACCTTTGGGTACTCCACCTCAAGGCAGAAATAGAATATGGGGTTGAGGAACCTCACATAATTGACCAATTTATCCCTTTGGCATTTGTTCAGCTTCGTTGCTATCTTGGCAAAGTCCATATTTCTATGTTGAATTAGCGAGTAAAAGATGTTCAGTGCGACTCGGCTCGCCTGGTCTTGTCCTTTATTTTCGTCACACAAGCACTGGATGAAATGAGTAAAGAGGTAGTTCTAGTATGCTAATATCATGTTCTTCTCCACCTTTGTGATGGATTAGTTCAACATTTTGTTGCCATCTTTGTCCTTCTTCTTAAGCCAGTCGTAGCAGATATCTTCCAAGAGCTGAACAATATTATCATGAGAAGGTTCTTCCTCGAACCTAACCCGAGGGTAGCTGAAGCGCCAACCTAAGGGTGTTCAACTTGAAGCATCCTTCCTTATCATTTAGAAGGAACTTGGTGTTGGTATAACTCTTTCCATTCTTGGTCAGTTCGACTACTTCAACAGTAAACTAGAATTGTTGGAGGTATGACCTTATGGCAGGAGAGGCCATGTTCAAAGCATAGCTGAAAGGGAAATTCATAAGGAACTTAGTAGCTTGGTTCAAGTGGGGTTTCTCAGCAGAGACGTTGAGTAGTGGGAGGTGGTCGTTGCTTTAAACGCAACCTCGTCAATGGAGAAGTTAACAAACTTGGAAGCAGCCAATTCTATTAACATGATATAATAAGAAATTCTCAAAAAGGTTAACATCACATTTTCGAAGATCAAAGATCCAAAATGGTTAAAACCCCCATATTTTTGGAAGAAAGAAGGTTACCAAATATACCATTGTGACATTCTTTTACATAGAATGGATTAGAAAACATGTTCTTCACATCTACTTTAATAGAGCATTAAGTGCAAGGGTTCAAGCTAGTCAAGACCTCTTATCTCAAGATCTCATATCTTTCAAGTTTAGAGTTTCCATTCTCTTGATTTTGTTCCGAAAACCTAGGTTTGTAAGTTCCTAACCTTTGTTTATCAGGTCAAAACCCTAAAAGTGGTATTTCTTCATGGTATTATCTTTGCATACACTTAATGTAAATCTTATATTGGTTAAAATGTGTCCAACTCCATGGTTGGAGGAGTTTGAATCTTGAATGAAAAAAGCTATACATGTCGTTTTGATAAGTACTGATAGTATTTTTTTTAAACATATATGTGCATAAGTGTAGGTAATCGATGTCATGAAGAAATACCACTTTTAGGGTTTTGACCTGATAACCCCAAAATTATACATGTTCGGGTCGTTCGGAATTAGATAATTTTACCCCATTTTAGCTCATTTTTGTACAATTCACTCCCGAATATCTTTGTTTTTCAGTTTTAGAAGGATTTGGAGGTTCGTGATCATAAAAGCACAAAAATAGGTGAAAAAGCATGAAGTTTGGAATAAAGTTGGAAACAGAAGTGCCTCGTGATCGCGAGACCCAAGTCTAGCGACGCGAGGATGGCAATATTCTAGAAGATTCCTTCATGTAATTGATTTAGCGTCGCGAAAGAGCTTTCAACTGTCAACAAACAAGAAGTCAACTCTAATTAGAAGATTCTAGAAGATTCAAGATTCAATTTTAGGGCTTCTTGTAGTGGCTCGCACCATGAGAGTGCCGCCTCGCGATCGCGAGGTGGGTCGAACAGCTTCTTTAAATACAGACTCCAGTCCATGTTTCAAAGGCATCAAGAAAAATATTCAGAAAAGCAGATGAGAGTTCAGATTAGCTAGCAAAGGAGTGGAATTGCATGAACCAGCAGTGGAAAGCGGTGGTTAAACACGGTGAAACTTCACCAGTTCTTCCTTGGAGTCATCTTGCCTGTGCTCGTTCCTCACTTGCTACACAGTCTGCATAATGTGTTCATACTATTCTTGTGTCTTGTTTTACATTATGTTTAACGGCTAGTTAGTTTTGGTACTTGCTATGGATTGATGAACTTGTAGGATGATTTGACTTTTGGTTTTTATGGTTTAATTAGATTTATGGTTTATTGAATGGTTGTCTTGTGATTCCTAATTATTGTTTTAACTGTGGCTACTTGAACTCATTGGTTAGGTGTGTTTGTTATTTAATGAACAGACTCCGTTTTGGTTAAATTAAACCTCTTTTACCTTTCGCGTCGGTGACGTGGTAAGCAATCTATTCGGACCAAGAATAGATTGGTTAGTAGGGTCCCACGAATTGGCAATAATTAGGGTGACTTGTACTGAATTTCTCATCCTTGTACTTAAGCCGGGAGACCAACCTGGTTTGCAATCACAGATAATTCATGTTAGGGTGCTATATGCTTAAATTATTACAATAACCATTAAATCTATGTATTTTGGTAATTTATGTCAAATCATCTGAAGAGGGATTTTGTAATCCATAGTAAGTACTTGTTTTCTTCTCTGATATAAAAAAGTTTAGATTTTTATTTTGTTTTCTTAGTTGGTAATTGTTTTAGTAAAACCCCCACCGTTAGTTGATTAATTAATTATACTTTAAACCAAGATTAAGTAGCTTCACTCTTCCCAGTGGTAAGAACGATACCTGGAACTTACCTAAACTATATTATACTCGATCAGGTACGCTTGCCTGTGAATGTGTGATCAGTAGTTAAGGATAAGGCTAAAGGTTAAAACTTGTGTTCGATTATATATATATATATATATATATATATATATATATATCTACACACATTAAGTTTTTGGCGCCGTTGCCGGGGAACGGTGGCTTACGTGATTTTGGTTTCTAGTTAATTAGTTAATTTTCTTAGTCTTTTCAGTTTTAGTTTTTCTTATTTGTTTCAAGCAAGTTGCCCTTGACCGTTTTGCTGTGTTTTCAGGGAATTCACACCAGAACTGAAAGATCCGTTTGCCGAGCCGGAAAGGGAAATTCGATCAAGGAAGAAGAAGAAACGCACCAACACTCAAAGAACTCCACTTCGGAACCTTAACAACGAGATGGGAGACGACCAGCCGATGTAGACCGCTCGAAGGGCCGCACCTGCTGCTGTGACCCGACCTATCACCAAACCCAATTTGGAAGGAGACACCGAAATCAAGGGTCAATTCCTACATATGATTAGGGAATTGACTTTTGATGGAAAAGCGTAAAGTGATCCAAACCTTCATATCAAAAGTTTTCTTGACATTTGAGATTTTTTCAGGAACGAAGCAGCCACGGATGACGCGATACGTTTGAGGCTTTTCCCATTTACTCTCACCGGAGAGGCACGAGCATGGCTACGGTCCCTCGAACCTAGCTCAATTACTACTTGGAATGAACTTCAAAATAAGTTCATATCCCGATTCTTTCCGCCATCTAACGTGGAAAAGCTGAGATCCGACATTCGTACGTTCAAGCAAAGGGAAGAGGAGACTATTACTGAAGTGTGGGAGAGATTCAAGCGCATGTTGAACCTGTACCCTTGTCATGGGTTGAGTAAAAGTGAGCAAGTTCAGACCTTTTAGAGTGGGTTGGACTATACCTTGCGGAGCATGCTCGATTCATCGGCCGGGGGAGTTTTCATGTACAAAACGCCCGTTCAAGGATACCAAATGTTGGAGGATATGCTGGTCCACAACATTGATTGGACCGTAGACAAGCGAGCTAATGTCCGTCGATTTACCGGACATGTGTCTACTGGATTTGATGCTAGTGATGAAGTGGCGGCCATAAAAAATAACCAAGTAAAACTTGAGAAAAGGATAGAAGAACTGACTAAATCTATCCATGCTATGCAGGTTGGTTGCGAGAGAACTGTCGAGGAGCACATCGTACTAAGGACTGCTCGAATGCGCCGATGATGACCCCCGAGGAGGTCAATTTCATGAATCGTGGCGATTTCCAAGGGAGGTGGAATAATAATCGAAATTTCAATCAGAGACCTCCCGGATTTTTTCCACAAAATCAATCTCAGTCGGGAAACGAAAATGGATCACCTTCCTCCTTCGAGGAAGTTATAGAGAATTTTATGGCGTCGCAAGCGAAAGTGAATGAAGAAGTGAGTTTACGCCTTCGGAACCAACAAAGCACTCTACAGAACATCGAAGATCAAGTTGGGAGAATCTCACAAACACTAAGTGGTAGAATTCAAGGTGAACTTCCAACTCAAACTCAAGTGAACCCGAAGGTGGACGCCAACAAAGGAGTCATGATGGTGGACGTTGGTAAGGCAAAGAAAAAGAGTTGGACGGATATCTATGATCGAGTCTATGAAACCTCCGGAAGCGAGTATGATGATGATGACCTCTTGGATGGAGTATCCTTAAGGTTTATAGATTTAGGCATAAATGATCCTAAGGAGATAGTGTTGGAACATTCAGAGGACGAAGCAAAGAAGCCACATAAAGAGGACCATAAGCAAGGTGATTATGCCGAGTGGGTGTCACCTCCAAAACAAGATAAGCGCACCAAGAGTAACAAAAGAAGGAGGACACCTCCCACTGCACTTATGTCATGCCGATTAAATATGATCCGGGAAGTTACAATATTCCTTTTTCTGCTAATGATTTAAAAGCAACTGCTTTGGTTGACTCAGGTGCCGCACTTAACATGCTTCCTATTGGTTATTGCAGGAAAGCAGATATCCAGAAATTGGTACCCACATAATATCGATACCGAGGCACAGATGGAAGACCTACAAAACCACTTGGTATTGCCGAGAACGTGCATGTTCGCATGGGGGATTTCATACACCCACGAACTTCTTGATACCTGACCTCCCGGCGGACACTGAAGTTCCCATCATGTTCGGGAGAGCTTTCCTACATACTGCTCATGGGAACATCGATATGAGGAATCAAGTCTTTAGTATAGGATATGGAGACACACGAATGACATTCAATCCCGATGGAGGACCAGTCACACACCTTACGGAACCTTATGAAGATCCGGCATTGATGAGAAAGCCCAAGTTTGAAGAATTCCTTCCTCACTCAAAGCCAAAGAATAATGGTGCAATTGCCATTCGTATGGAAACGGTCGAAGAAAAAGCAAATGCCAGTAGCTCGGGAAACTCGAAGGCGCATCGTAACAATAAGGGCTCGTCATCCAAGCGTGCCAAGAAGTGATAAAAGGAGAAGAGTCAAGCTTTAGACATAAAATGAAGCGCTTCTCGGGAGGCAACCCGAGCATTTTCTTTACTTTTGAAGATTTTAGTTTTTCTTGTGTGTCTTAGCTATTGTTTTTGTTTGTTATTCCTTAGACTACCATGTCGGAAGCCTAGAAATAAAAAACGGCGAAATCGGACCGGAGATGCAAAAATTCATCATGTGCAAACAGAGAGGTTTCGCGAACGCGAGGCTCCAGGCTTGGCGACGCAAAATCTTCCCTTTGGTATCAGGTTTATTTCTTTCGATTTTGGCGGCGCGAGAATTGCCATTTGGCGATCGCTAGAGTTGTCTGTGGAAGGATTTTTGAGGAAAACCCACCCTCGCGACGCGAAGGTTATTACCTCACGACACGAAGATCGCAGATGGGGGTTTTATAAATCCTATTTTCTCACTTTTTCAAAATACAACTCACCCATTCTCTCTAGCGCCGTGAAACCCTCTCTCAAGCCATCAAAATCTTTGAGTCTAATTACTTCAATTTCATCTCAATGGCACCAAAGGTAAGTTATTCAACCATCTCCTAGTTTGATTTTGCAAGTTTTGGGCTAAAGGATTATGCTTTACCTTGTTCTTCATGACTATGGCTCCATCTAATGTTTACAATTGTTCAAATTAGTGATTCTAGCTTGTTGATGATTGATAGAATGTTTGATGGTAGTTTATTTGTTAAAAGATTCATGCTTGTGTATTGGTTCATCATAAGTGTGGGGATTTTTGCAAAATCCCCAATTCCTTCCTTTGAGCACAATGTATGATCTTAGATTAGGTAATTGTGTAATGGTTGTTAGGATCGAATCAATAACAAGAACAGAAAATCACAATTCAAAGAATTTTGCGGAATAACACTTTGAATTGAACAATGAAATTGCAAAACACTTGTATTGATCACAAGTTTAATGATTACAAACCAAAGCCACAATCTGATTTGAACAGATTCAAATCAGACGTGCAACTCTTCTCAATTGCAGGGATTCAAGAATAATCTTGAGGCTTCAATATTCTAAACACAAAACTCAATGAACTTGTAACCTAAACATCTATCAACTATCAGCTATATATACGAGTTACAAGATAAACATAAGGAAAGTAAATCTACAAGATAATCTCCAAAATAATCGTATCTATCCCATATCTAGAGCCAACCGAATCCTTTCCTTATCGTGACTCTCCCAGCAGTGGTAAAACAGAATCAGTGGTAATCTTCACCAGCAGTAGTAATTCTGTTTTAGCAATGGTAACTTGATTCAGCAATGGTAATGATCTCAGCAGTAGTAACCTTTACATTGGCAGTGATAACTCCAAAACCTCCTTCAGTGGTAATGATCAGAAGCCAGCAGCAGTAACTCTTCAGTAGTAACTCTGCAACAGTAATTCAGACCTAACAATCTCCCCCTAACTTAGCTTTTTAGACATGAGGAGCTAAGTTCTTGAGTCTGATCTAATAAGTCTTTATCTTCTTGATCAGCAACCTTGCAGGTTTAGTAGGCTCTCCATCCATGCTCAATTGAACATTCACCATGCCTTGAAGTCTTTGAATGTCAAGCACATCAGTATCACACTCATCCAGGTAATACTCTCTGCTAGTACCATTGACTGTCAGACTGTATACCCTGCTCTTATCAAACCATCTCCATTCATTAACCACTTCACATGCTTGATTATGCAAATCTGAAATCCTAGATGGTTCAAACAACCAAAATAGGCATTCCATAGCACTTTTCATCTTCAAAACCTTTTCAGAACCAATACTGTCATCCACCACTGCATTATTCATCTTCAATCCAAGTGCATACATCTCTCTCAGATTATCTCTTGTACAGACTTCTAGAACTCTAATCCAATCTTGATCACTGAATTGAGTACCATCATCCCATTTGACATCATAAGTCACCTCCTGTCCTTCAGATACACCCCATTCAATTATCTTCTTGGGTCTTTGTTCAACAATCTGAACATCAAAGTATCTTTCATTGATGTCTAGAAGTTGTTCCTTCAGCTTCTCCAACAACTCCTTGTCAATATCAGAGAGTACAGACTTATTTTCCTTTGCTTTCAGAATACTATTGATCATGGCCGGCTCAAAATCATACCTTTTGTCAACAAGGAAATAACTTTGTCTCCCATTCTCAAAAGTAACTGATAATACTCTGTTGTCATAAGTACTCCATGAGGCAACTTTTCCTTCACCAATGCTATCATTTTGATCTCTAGCTCTTCTCTTCTTCAGATCCTCCCTTGCCTTTGAGAATGCAAACATGAACTGCAAATTCTCATTTAACAGTTTAGTCTCCTCAAAATCTTCATCCTTCTTGGTACACCCAATCTCATACATCTTCTTTAAATCTGCCTTGGAAAGCTTTTTGAAAATTCCAGCAATGCTAGCAAATACCTCATTCTTTCCAGTACTTCTAAAAACTTTGAAGACATCAAGCTCCTTATCTTCAAAATACAACCAGTTAGAAATATCTGAAGTCTCTTCTACCATTTTCACCTTTTGCTTTTTTCTAGCAATGGATTTCTATCTTTTTGGTTTTGGCATTTGAACCTCAGACTCTTTCTCAGCAGTCTCTTTCTCAGCAGTTCCAACTTCCTCATCAACCTCCTTGTCAACTTCTTTTGCAGCTTCTGGATTGGCTTGTTGAACAGGTTCACTTTCTTTAACTGGATTAGCAGCAGCTCCAGCAGCAGTACTATCAGTATTACCTTTAGCAATGGTAATCTGATCTCTCTTTCTCTTTCTATGCACTAAGGGTACTATCTTGTTCTTGTTCTTGCTCTTCCACAACCTGTTGATGCATCACCTCCCTTGTTGCATTATACTTTTGTTCAACCTTTTCCAAATCCCATTTAGCAAAGTACTGAACTGGTTTTCCAAGAGCACCAGCCAGATACCTTACCATTATCCTCCTCTTTTCAGTAACAGCTTTAGGAGTGGCTTTCTTTGATGTTTTCTTCACAGGTTTCTTCTTTGTAACTTTGGCTTCTTCCAAATCCAACTCCTGTTGTAGTTTTTCAGCTGCCAACCTGTCTTCCTCTTCCACTCTAGCCAATTCTTCTTTTCTTTTCCTCTCTTCCTCTTCTGTAAGCTTCTGAATGAAAGCCTCAGATAGTTGATTTGCAACCACTGGATCTATAACTGGCTTCATTCTTTCATCTCCATCAGACTCTGAATCAGCCTCTTCCTCTACAATCTTCTTTCCTTTATCCTTAGGGTCTAACTCAGCACCCTTCTTCTTTAACACTTCAGGCTCCTTGATGACTACACCTTTGGCTGTTGGAATAACCTTAGGCAGTTTCAAGAGCAATTCAGCAATTGTTACCTCATCTTCATTCACCTCTGAACCAGTCATTTTCTCTGTTTCTTCCTCAACCTCTTTCTCAGTTTCCCTTTCAGACTCCCCCTTAGCTTCAGCTTTAGTTGTATCCATACCAACCTCAGGCAAATCAACTTCAGCAGCCAAATTTTTAGTATTTGGTTCAGCACCATCAGCTTCAGAATTAATACCCCTGTTCTCACCTTCTTCATTCACAACTTGAACTTCAGCCTCTTCATTTATTACTTTTCTTTTCTTCTGCTCCCTCTTGATCTTTGATCTCCTCTCCCCCTTTGTGAATGAGACCAAGGTGGAGTACCTCCGCTAAAGAGCTGAAATCTTCATGTGCATACGAGCCATTTGAACTCCTTGTGACTTAAGCTTGGTGGTAAACTCAGCCAACATGGCATCCTTATCCTTGATGAGCTGATTTTGAACATCAATCACCTTCTCCAACCAATCTAGTCTGTCTTCATGGGATGCATGCCTTCTATCATGGGCTTCAAAGTTTGCATCATGAGCCCTGAGATCATCACATATCACCTTCAAGTCTGCCATCAAATCATTATAGTTATATCTACCCTCACCAGATTTAGAAGTGTTTACCTCCTTTACTGGATCTTTGGGCTTTTTGACAGAAGTCTTCAGCCTAGCTGAAGTACTAGCTGCCTCATGGGTTTCTTGGCACCTAGGACCTCCTATTGATTTCTCAATTGGAGTTGTCGTGGTGGGGGTCTTAGCTATGTTCAGATTGTCCTGATACACACCTTGTGCAACATCAGTAGTCTGAGCCTCACCAACCACATGCCCATCCTTCTCCTTAGAGGGCACCTTCTTTATACTTGAGTGGGGAGACACTCCATGGGTATCCCTTTGGAATGAATCAGAAGGGGACTGCTCCAACTGATGGCTTGTAGGCTTGTTGGGTTTAGAACCAGAGGAGGAAGGAGCTCCCCTGTTCTTTCTGGTATATCCTTTTAGTGAGGGGGTGGGGGTTGATTCAAGGGACTGAGGGATATTTGAACTGGAAGGTTGGAGTAGGTCATCAGTGGGTATGCTTGATTGTGAAGGCTGCAAGCCTGATGCCTCACCTTGAGGGGGTTCACACCCATCATTGTAGGGAACAATGGGGTGAAGGTGTCATTAGAGCCTTGTGCAGGTCTCTTCATGTTAGAGAACACTTTATGACCAAGAGCAGAGCTCTGATAACTATAAGTGTCTCCATCCATTGGTACATCCGTCAATTCCTTTGTGATAACTTCTTGTACAAATCTTGGGAACATGTAAAAACATTTGACTTTTGAGTTGTTAATGTTCTCAAGATTGTAAACAAGATCATCAAAAATCATTTGTGAAAAACTAAAAACCTGTTTAGTGGCCAAGCAGACCAAAGCAGATGCCATGGTACTACTAAACTCACTCCAACTGGTTGTTTTCTTTGAAAAACAGTGTAATAAGGTATGCACAAAGAATCTCCACTAAGGGCAGAATTTACCCTTGAGATATTTTGAAGAGGTTTGGGAGCCTGCATACCCCATTTTCAGAAAAGAATCCATTATGGTGGAGGGTGAAAGCATGGTAATACCTGAGTCATCATTCAGATGTAAATGATGTCTGATTTTGGCAGGGGTAACAGTCAGAGATTGACCACAGATGGTGGTCTGAATGATTTTGACCCCTTCAGATTCTTCAATCACCGCATTCGCCCAAAAATCTTGCATATGCTGAATGTAGATTGTGGGATCGATGGTTGCGGCATATGCGATGTTCGATGATGCCAAGAAATCAACTATGTCTTCAAACCCTTCAGAATTACTATCCTTAATGAGATAGCCAATCTTGTTGTGATCCTGAACGAAACGAAGAGAATCCATTGTCGACTGATTAGAAAAACCGTAGTTCAGATTAAGGAATCAATACAGATGAAGAACAGATGATTTAGCAAGAAGGTAGGGTTTCAGAAATCGCAAGAATCACAAGAGTTTCGAGAGCAAAAGTTCAAAATAGCCGTTTGTGAAAAAGCGGTCAATTTAGGGCTTTTATACACAAACCATGAGCAGTGGTAACTAACACTAGCAACAGTATTAGTTAAAAGCGGTGGTAACGAAAAATAACTAACACTAGCAACAGTAATGTTAAGAGTAGTGGTAATGAAAGCAACATTAAGTTAAAAGCAGTAGTAACATTTAAGTTCAGTGGTAACTGGTAAGCGGTGGTAATTCGCACGTGAGAAAGTTAAAAGCGGTAGTAACTAAAGCGAGCGGTGGTAAGCACGCAAGCAATTGTAACTAGCGGTATTAACATAAAAGAAGTGGTAAGTGGCGAATACTAGCAACACTAATTTCAACCAGCGGTGGTAATCTGCGAGCAATGGTAATGGGCAGCTAGCGGTGGTAACATGCGAACAATAGTAATGAATAGCTAGCGGTAGTAAAATGCAAACAAAAGTAATGGTCTAAATGAGCAGTAGTAAAGGCTTAGCGATAGAAACTATGCTTTGTGGTAGTAACACTGCAAGCAATAGTAACTTCAAATGAGCAGTGGTAACTTCACTCTGCTTTCTTTGACCAATCTGATGACTCCACAAGCTATCTGAAACATACACACACTCATTAATGCACCCTGAGTGACAGAAAAACAGAAAGAACAAATAAGAAAGAAGAAAAATATACAGAGATAGTACAAAGATAAATGTAACAAGAAGAGATTTATTCAGAGTTCATCATTCCAACACTAGTGACCAAGAATGTAAACTTGCCTACATCAAAGGATTTTGTGAAAAGGCCTGCATATTGATCATCAGTGTGGACTTTCAAAACCTGAATTAATTTATTTTCATTACAATCTCTGATAAAATGGTACTTGATCTCTATATGTTTGGTCTTGGAGTGTTTGACAGGGTTGTTAACAATGCTGATAGCACTGCTATTGTCAATGTAGATTGGTGTCTGCATGAAAGAAAGACCATAGTCTTGCATCTGATTCTGAATCCATAGAACTTGTGAACAACACTGAGATGCAGTTATGTATTCAGCCTCTGTTGTTGACTGTGAAACTGTGGTTTGTTTCTTGCACTGCCATGAGACCAATCTTCCTCCCAAGAATTGACATCCTCCTGATGTAGACTTTCTATCCAAGTTTGATCCTCCATAATCACTATCAGTATAGGCCACTAGATCAAAATAAGAGTCATTAGGATACCAAAGTCCCAACCTAGGTTGACCCTTGAGATATTTGAATATCCTTTTGACTGCATGTAAGTGAGACTCCTTTAGCCTAACTTGATACCTAGCACAGACACAAACAGCAAACATAATATCAGGTCTGGAAGCTGTAAGATACATCAAGGACCCAATCATGGATCTGTAATTGTGAACATCAACTTCCTCCCCCTCAACATCAGCAGTGAGGTGCTTGTGTGTTTCCATAGGAGTGCTGGCAGGCTTTGCATCATTCATTCCAAACTTCTAAAGCATTGAGGCCACATATTTAGACTGATTGATAAAAATACCATCAGCCTTCTGCTTGACTTGTAGACCAAGAAAGAAGGTGAGCTCTCCCATAGAACTCATCTTAAATTTCTTGTGCATCAGTTCCTCAAATTCCTTGCACATATCATCCCTTGTTGATGAACAAGGTCTTATCAATGACACCTCTTTCAAATTTGTTCTCCAACAGATAGGAGGACAAAGTATCATACCAAGCTCTAGGTGCCTGATGAAGACCATACAATGCTTTCCTCAACTTGTAAACCTTATCAGGATATTTAGGATCCTCAAACCCTGGAGGTTGACTGACATACACCTCTTCATCAATTGTGCCATAGAGAAAAGCACTCTTGACATCCATCTGGTAGACTTTGAATCCTTTGTAAGATGCAAAGGCCAAAAACAGCCTGATGGCTTCAATTCTGGCAATTGGAGCAAATACATCATCATAGTCTATGCCTTCTTCTTGTGTATATCCCTGAGCTACCAATCTGGCTTTGTTCTTAATAACAGTGCCTCTCTCATCAGTTTTATTCTTGAATATCCACTTTGTGCCAATCACCCTGTGTTCTCTTGGTAGATCCACCAGATCCCATACATGCTGCAGGACAAACTGCAACAGCTCTTCTTGCATGGGTTCAATCCAACTGGGATCCTTCATTGCATCATGTGCCTTCGTGGGTTCTGTTTATGAGAGAAACAGAAATCATTCCAGAGTGTAGATCTGTTAAAGCTTTGCTTTGCTTCCTGGTGATCATAGGAGATTGAATATCTCCTATCACTAATGAGGGTGGATGATTCTTCTGAGTTCTTGTAAGTTGCAGGGGTTCCTCTGGCAAATCCACCCCTAAATTTGAATCATTCACTTTTGGTTCTTGATCCCATTGAGGTTCCCCTTTTGGAGAAGGTATGCCATCAATGTTGTCAGAGAGGAAAGTTTCCTCAGTTTGCTGATCATCATTCTTCTCTACATTCTCAACTTCCTTTTGCTGATCAAATTCTACTCCATCAGTGGTACATAAATCATTGGGATCTGCAATTGGCATGGGAAACATGATAAATGGAGGACTTGTTTCCCGGATCTGTTCTGTACTTGAACCTGTAATCACTGCACTGCTCATATTCAAAGAGTTAGTTAGTGAATCAATGTCAAACAACCAATTGGGACCACTTCCAGGTATGTTAGGAGTGTTCTCATTGCATTTGACATTGTCACTTTCTTCAATGATTCTGGTAGAGTTATTAAACACTCTAAGAGCCTTGCTTTGAGAAGAATATCCTAGAAGAAATCCATCATCAGATTTACTGTCAAACTTGCCTAAGTGAGTTTTGGTATCAAGAATTGTGCAAGGACACCCAAAAGGTTTTAAAAATCCTATGTAGGGTTTCTTTTCTCAAAAAGTTCATAGGGTGTCTTGCCTTTTGATTTGACTTTAAGAACTCTGTTTTGAACATAGCAAGCAGTGTTAACTGCTTCTGCCCAAAAAGTAATTGGAAGTTTGGAATCAGCCAACATAGTTCTTGCAGCCTCAATCAGTGTCCTATTTCTCCTCTCAGCAACACCATTCTGTTGAGGAGTTCTAGGAGCACTGTATTGTCTCTCAATACCTTTTTCCTCACAAAAACTGTTTAGATTAGCATTCTTAAATTCAGTGCCATTGTCTGATCTAATGACTTTCACTCTTAGATTTGTCTCATCCTTTGTTCTTAGAAAGTAAACCCAAGTAAATCTAGAGTAATCATCAACTATCACAAGACAATAGGATTTCTTGCCTATACTCATCACATTGGTAGGACCAAAACCTCTTACATGAAAATTTGTGTTGCTTACCTTTGAGGCAGGCTACACAATGATCATCACATGAAAAATTCTTTGCAGGCAAACCTCTTATAAGGTTGTTTTTGACAAGTAAGTTCATGTTTTTAAAATTCATGTGGCACATCCTCCTATGCCACAGTGATGATTCACTCAAAGATGCTTTTGAAAACAAACAGTTTAAAGACGATAAAGAGGAAGCATCTTCAATGTCCAAACAGTAATCATTATCTTTTGTCGGAGTCCTAAGCATTACCTGACTCTCATCAATCTTAAAACCTGGAGCAAATATGAGACATTCGGTATCAGTGAAAAATACACCAAACTTCTTGTCACACATTTGGGATACACTCAGCAAATTCTATCTCAACTACTCCACATAGTACACATCATCAAAGGTCATCTTACCTTTTGATACCTTACCTTTTCCACTTATCTTACCTCCTGTTGGATTATCCCCAAAGGCAACATGTCCACCTTCAAACCTTTTAAAGTCTTCAAGTAGGGACATGATACCTGTCATGTGCCTAGAGCAACCACTATCCACATGCCAAAGACTGCTCCTTCTTCCTTGGTTGCTCTGCACATATAGTGAAAAAGTTAGTGTCTTGAGGGAACCCAAGCCAATATGGTCTTGGGTTCCCCTTTCTCATTAACATAATTGAACTCTGCCAATCTGTTAAGTTTCAACAGATAATCTTTGCTAGGAATCTCATGACTGGAATATCTGGTTACAATGATGGGTTTTCTCTTCAAAGGTTCTGCAGTAGTATCCACTTTAGGAGTGTTTGAGTTACTACTGCTGCTATTGCTAGCAGCAGTATTCACTTCTACACTGCTGCAGTTGTTACCACTGCTTTTAGAAGCAGCAATATTACTTACTGAAGCTTTTGGTACCCATTTTGTAACCATCTTAACAGACTTCTTTTCAACCTTTTTCTTTTGAACTTTTCTTTTAGGTTGAATAGGCCTGTTCTGTTTATGAACAACTCTCTTGTGTGTAGGCTCAAATCTTCCAGTTTGAGACTTTCCTATCCAATCACCTTTTAAATTTTGAAAACCGTTTCTTTGGTTAATTGGATTGAAGTAACAGTTTCTAGCTAGATGATTGAGCTTACAACAAATAAAGCATGGTTTTGGTCTGTTTATTTTGTTTAGATCAAGACCATGACATTGTGCCCATTGATTGTTCCAGTTTCTTTTGTTTCCTCTTGGATGATTTTTGTTTTGAGACTGTGAGGAGGTACCAGGATCAACTACAGTCCTCTGAGTGAAGTGGTCCTTCCTACTTTCTTTTCTAATGGTCTCAGCCTTTTTCCTTTTATCCTTCTTTAAGGACATCACTTCTGTTCCCTTGTCTTTCCTAGATGTTTCTACCTGTTTGCTAGGAACAAATGGCATACCACCCTTCTCGTTGGTGAGAATGTGGTTATCATCAGGAATGGTCTCTATTGTACTCTTTTCATCAGATTCCTCCTCAATATCCACTAGATCTACTCTATCTAATCCTTCCTTCAACTCTCCTCTATCCATTCTATCAAGCAAATCAGTAGTGGGAGGAATGTAATTCTGGTTATAGGGTGGAGGGGTATTATTGTATCCTATTCCCCTCTTCAAGTCATCATGGACTTGTGCTTTTATGATGGACTCTAAAGCTTTAGATGACTTTGAAAACTTTTCTAGGTCATCCTTAGCAGTAGTCATTTCTTTCCTAACACAATCCAACTCCTCCCTAACCTTGGACAACTTTCTCTCATACTCTTTCTTTTCCCACTTCCAGTAATTGTGATCATATTCAAACTGGAGTTCATTGGCTTTGTAAGCCTTGATTTGATCTTCCAGATTTTCAATGATTTTATCATATTCTCTCCTCTCTCTCTCTCTCTCTCCATCTTCCTAATACTATCACTCATGGTCTGATTATGATCCATGTACTTCTTCACAGTTTCCAAACAAGAAATTGAACAAAGTTTAGAAGTCACCTCAGATGGGATTTCAGTTTCTTTGATCTCAGCCATGAGTACTTGATTCTGAACAACTTCCTCTGCATGATCACTCCAATCAAAGCCTTGTCCCTCTTGTGAAACTAGTGCTTGAGATGAACTAGGGTTGTTTCCTCTGTTGTTGAATCTAGAGGCTTGTGAAGAACCACCTCCAGAGTTTTGATGATTTGTGGATCCTCCCTTGCATTCTCTAGCAAAGTGCCCTAGTTCATTGCACTTGTAACACCTGACCTTTGATTTGTCAAATCCAGCTTTATCTCCTCTCTTGACATCAAAGTTGTTTCTTCCAGTTCTTCTGATAAACCTCTTAATTCTCAAAGTGAGCATGGCCATCTGCCACTTGATGTCCATCTCTTCAAGATCATCAGCATTGATCTGATCCAAATCATCATTGATCAATGATGATTTAACATGACTTGCTAAAAAGGCTTCCAAAACAGTATCATCATTGGATTCCTGAGATGAACAAGAGTTCTTATTAGAGATATTTTCATTAGCAGTAGTATTATTATAATAAGCAGTGGTATTAGTAAAAGCAGTAGTATTGAAAGAGCCGTTTTCAGAAGAAAGAAGAGCAGTATTGTGAGAGTATCTAATAGGCTTTTTCTTAGCCTCCACTTCAGCTTCATAGATCCTTAGATCATTGTAGAGATCTTCAAGTTCCTTGTCTTCTAGATCATCCCCTTGTCTGAATGAGACAGTGTAAATAGTCCACTCCTCTCCAAGAGATCTGAGGAACTTTCTATTCACATCATCTTTGTCCATCTTCACATCCACAGTAGCAAGTTCTCCAATCAGCTTGTTGAATCTATCAAAAGTTTGAGTCAAGGACTCATTCTTTAGAGATGTGAAGTTCTCATATTGTTGCTTCAGAATAGCCTTCTGGTTTCTCTTTGTACTCTTGGTTCTAGAGAACCTCTTCTCTAGAGTAGTCCAGAGGGATTTAGCATCAGTGCAACTACTAAATTGATGTTGGTATTCATTGGGAATAGCCAACAACAAGGTACTTAGAGCCTTCATCTCAGTTTGCCTTCTTTTTCTGTCTGCATCAGATCTGGGAGGGGGTCTAGCAGCACCTTCAGCAACTTCTTCATCAGTACCAGGTCCGTTTTCAACAACCTCCCACATTCCATAGTCTGTGAGAAGCATGTATTGACGGATCCTGATTTTCCATGTTAAACTCATTGGGTTTGAGCATGGGAACTTTAGAAACCAAGACAGTTTCCTGAGTATCCATTGTTAATTGATTTTCTGAATAAAACAAGCTCTGATACCACTTGTCAGGATCGAATCAATAACAATAACATAAAATCATAATTCAAAGAAGTTTGTGGAATAACACTTTGAATTGAACAATGAAATTGCAAAACAATTGTATATTGATCACAAGTTTAATGATTACAAACCAAAGCCCCAATCTGACTTGAACAGATTCAAATCAGACGTGCAACTCTTGTCAATTGCAGGGATTCAAGAATAATCTTGAGGCTTCAATATTCTAAACACAAAACTCAATGAACTCGTTACCTAAACATCTATCAACTATCAGCTATATATACGAGTTACAAGATAAACATAAGGAAAGTAAATCTACAAGATAATCTCCAAAATAATCGTATCTATCCCATATCTTGAGCCAACCGAATCCTTTCCTTATCATGACTCTCCCACAAGTGGTAAAACAAAATCAGTGGTAATCTTCAGCAGTAGTAGTAATTATGTTTTAGCAATGGTAACTTGATTCAGCAGTGGTAATGATCTCAGCAGTGGTAATGATCTCAGAAGTAGTAACATTTACATTGGCAGTGATAACTCCAAAACCTCCTTCAGTGGTAATGATCAGAAGCCAGCTGCAGTAGCTCTTCAGTAGTAACTCTGCAACAGTAATTTAGACCCAACAATGGTTAATCGTTTTCATGAAAGCACCAAGCTTGACAAAGTTCAAGTGTGGGGATTTTTCGAATCCCCATTCTTTATTCACATGTGCATATTGAGTTTGAATAGAGAGATCATGGTTCTTGGTTTAATATGGCTATTTTGATTATGTAGAGACAAAGAACCAATGTCACTTCCCCCGCCCGGAACTATTTCGCTCCGGATGGTAGCCACGTGTTTACTAAATTTGAGAATGATGCTACCTTGCGGCAGGAGAAGAAGAAGGAACTCCGTGATATCGTAAATAACATTGCGACCCATCAAATTGAGGTGCCACGAAGGGCCGATTGGACCCGCCTTAATGCTATGGGAGTGGCGGACCAAATTCATGCCAACTTTGTCAAAACTGCGAGGGGAGAAGATGGAGACGTCTACTTCACTTGCCATGCTTGGCGAAGGGTTTTTGAACTTAACGAAACCCTCTATCGGAAGATTATTCCCGAGTTCGTTGCCTCGTACACTTTCGATGCACGGAAGGCCGTGGCAGATTGCCGTCAAGAGTGCATGAACTTTCGTCTCAGCGGATTTTGGCATGCACTTTCGTTGGCCGGGTTTGCTTTGGCTTTGGGTATTTATACCGAGGTCGAGGTAAACAATCCGGGTATGATGAATATATGATGGGGAGTGAGGGCTCGATGGGTAATGATTTCGATGCGAGGACCATTTAGGGAATTCTTAGCACGGGCAACTATTCGGTGAACATCAAGGAGAAGGGCCTTCTTTCTGCCGAAGACCGGTTGCTACATCCGCATGTTGGTCCATGCGGTCAACACCCGCACGTCTAGTCATGAAAACATTAGCGGGTACGACCTTTGGCTTCTTGACCAACTCAACACGGAGGATCATTATTCCAACATCCCGATCATCATGGCAAACTTACTTTTGAAGGCGGGAGGCTTTTGGGAGGGAAGTAAGCTACTTGGTGGGCAATACATTACGTGTATGGCTCGTTATTTTGGTGTTTTGACGGATGATGCTATATATCTAATGACCAACATAGGAGATATAGGTCTCATTGATATCGAGCAAATGCGCAAGATGGAATTTTGACGGCAGTGAGGCAAAGAGAGGGACTTTCTTATGCATGGAACAGTAATCCGACCCTCCACGAGGCGAGAGAAACTCCGGCGAGCACTCAAGAGGTTGGCGGCACATCGGGAGCATCTACGGAGGAGAGCAAGCGGGGTGGGACCAAAGAGCGGTGTATGACGGAATTACCCAATAACTAACCGATATGTCTCTTTTTCAGGATAATCAATTCCGAAGGATGGAGTACCACGCGGTGGAAGGACTCCGCCAACAAAATTGGCAAAGTGGTGCTATCAACATGATGGGCGATCATCTTGGTGTGGCGATCCAACCGCCTTACGCTCCGTCCCCGATATGGCCGTATGACACCCAAAGTCCCCCCGGATACTCGGCTTTTGAGGATTGGCAACGCCAATTCCATGGCCCCTAGTGATCTTTGTTATTTGCTTATTCGATATGGTTGTTTGAACAATTTTTATCTTTTGTGGTTTGGTTGAACAATTTTTTTCTTCTCTTATGTTTGCTTAGGATTTTAAGTAATTTTTAGGAATTTGATAATGTTTAGTTTAAATTCTTATGTTTGTGAACGATTTCGGAATTTTATTATTTCGCTGCGGTTCTAAGTCTCAAACCCGGGAAGTTCTCTGTTTTCCCTTACCTCCTTACTTGTTTTTATTGTTGCATTGAGGACACCGCAAATTTTAAGTGTGGGGAGAGGGTTAAGTAGACTTAACTGTTAAATTTTTGGGCTAAATCTTATGCTTTATATTGTGCTTAGTCAAATTTTTGAAAATTTTAAAACTTTACACCAATTTTTTCAAAATCTATGATTGGTTTGAGACTATGAGAATTATTGTGTTAGGATGATACTTAATGAATTTATTTGAGTGTTCACATATGCCTTGTAAGACTAATTACCATGAGTGCCTCACCCTTGTCTATGAGAAATTGAGCCTTATAATGTTCTATTCTGTGAGGATACCAACTTTGACCTAAGGTAGTGTTAGGATTGTGTGCGAGACAGTAACAGGGTTACCGTATCCAATGTTATAAGACACTAGTAGGTCACACCGCTACACACCTAATTGAGAATTTGTGTGTAAGAGATAAATGAGAAGAGAGAAATAAATAATTATAAGTTAATAATTATTTACTAGTTTTAATTAATCAGTAAATTAATTAATTAATTGATTAATTAATTAAGGAATTAATTAAAGGATAATTATAAAAGGAATTGTAATCTGATTAAAACACTGCCTTATTTTAACCTATAAATAAAGGGTTAAAGGCTTGATAATCAGTTAATTAATCCTACGAAAAACTCTTTCTCTCTCCCTCTCTCTAAACCGTCGGCTCTCTCTCTCTCTCACACAAGGATCGAATTTTTGATCAGTCTCGGTGGTCTAGCAACCCTCTCGCATGGTGTCAGTAGCGGTGTAACCCCTACCAACTGTCCGGATTTTTCTCGTGTTAAGGTAACCCTCAAAACACCCTATGATTGTATCTGTATGGTTTAAGTTGGGTCCAATTTTGGGAATCGTTTTGTTATCCGCTGCGCACCGTTAATGCCTACGGTTCCCAACAGTGGTATCAGAGCCACTTCTTAAACCTACATATCAGGTTTAACTGTTTGATAATTAGGTTTAAAAATTTGATTTTTATATGTTTCTAAGTTTTGTAAAAATTAGATTTTTAGAAAAAACCTAATAAACCGGAAACTGGTGGTGGAACGGCGGCAGTTAGCCGACCGAACCGACCACCAAGCCACCGCAAAGCCACCGACGGCTCACCACCGTTGGTGGTGGCCGCCGGCTGCCAGACCCGAAGCCCACCGCACCACCAGATGGTGGTAGCGGCGGCTGTTGTGTTCGCAACCGCCACACAGCCGTGTGGTGGCGACGGCCCTACGGCAAGAAACCAACCACCGCACCACTGTTTGTGGTGGCGGTGGTAATTAATTCAATCGCCGGCGTCGGCTGTGGCCGATCGCGAGCAGCAATCATCACCGGGCTGCCTTACGGCCTTGCCGCAGGTGGTGATTAACGCCAAACTAACGAAAACAACCACCACACCACCGATTTTGGGGTGGTGGTGATCGCGACCAAGATCGAAAGCCACAGTGGTGGCAATCGATTGAACAAACACCGCAAGTGGTGGCGGGTGGTGGTTTCTAGACCACTACCGTCGCCGGCCTAATCCAAAACGACTGCCACACCACCGTCTATGGTGGTGGTGGCGATGGTGTTTTTGTTGATTTCGCCGGGAGGCGGCGATGGTGGTGGCAATTGTTGTTGCTGTCGTCGTGCTCCCATCGATGATGAATCGATCGGCCACCACACCACCGTTTGTGGTGGTGGCGGCGATGGGTTTTTGTTTAGAGATCGCCGACCACGGCGATGGTGGTGGCGTCGAGCTGCTGCTGTCGCCGGCGGACCAACGGCGACGATGAATGTGGTAGTGACGGTGGTCGATAACCGCCGCAAAGGGGTATCGGCCACTGCCGTTTCTAGGTTTCTAGTCAAAAGGAAGGCGGCGACGGTGGCCTTTGGGCTGCTGTCGTCACGCCACGAGCGGAGGCTTCGCGCCGCGAGCAAAGGCCTGACGTTGCGATCAGTAACTGACAGTTGTTGGTTGCTATTTTTTCCCGGTTCGAATCAAATATG
The DNA here is from genome assembly GCA_030169165.1 of Centaurea solstitialis. Lineage (NCBI taxonomy): Eukaryota > Viridiplantae > Streptophyta > Magnoliopsida > Asterales > Asteraceae > Centaurea > Centaurea solstitialis. The sequence goes on along the minus strand of CM058044.1, from coordinate 25,327,446 downwards.
ATTAAGTTTCGTTTTGATTGGGGTCTAAACCAGATAGGTTTGAAACCCTAAGAAATCTGTCTTATTAAATTAATTTAGTTTAATTAATTTTTTAGCTAAATCAAAACAAAGTCTAGATAAGATTTATTTTGTTGTCATAGTCAAACCCTTGACCCGTGGTTGTGTTTTTAATTTTTGAATGTTTATTCTATTTTGTTATGGGAGGCCTGCGTGCCATTTACAACCCGCTGTTAAATTGTAATACTTCTATAAATAACATCGAGACCCGAAGACGGAGCCAAGGAGACAACCATGGAGCTTGGAGCCAGTGGGAGCGCCGAGAAGATTTGTCCCTTAGGAATAAAGACCGTCGTTTTGTGTTGGCTCATGAAACGACAATAGTTAAGGGTTTTTTACTATGACATGTTTTTATGCGTGGTTGTTTATATTTAACAGTCATATAAATTGCGTGGTTGTTTTAGTTACGTAATTCTTTAAATATAAACATTTTTAAGATTAAATGTTTTAAAAGAAAAATTGGATACAAATACAGTTTGTGTTTGGATCCAAAGTTTTTGAAAAACTGGCATTTATGACCCTTATTAAAATCATAGATTAGTAAGTGCAACCCACTTTAGGGGCACCTCCGGTGTAAGGTACATAGGGCGTTGTAAGTGCACACACTATGAATGCCCGTGTTCAAACCGAAACTGGAGGGTGATAAAACTCTGCGAATTATCTCCGGGTGGTACCGGCCAGGGTTTGTCCAGGTCCCGGGTGGTGCAGTCTATTTTGGTAATTATTTATTCACTGGGTGGTACCAGGACAAAATGCACTAGAGGGACTAAATATGCACGGATTATATATTCGATGTCCCGACGATCTAGAAATCGTATTTTCGAATTAAAATGCGATTGGTATAGCTTTACCTACCATAAATCGCATGAGTCGGTTTGACATGATCACATGCTTCCCGATACATGTGAAATATGGATTCTAGTCTAATAAATTTATTTTTAAGGGTAATAATTTATTAGAATTTTATAATTATAAACTAAAATTGGAATTTATTCTTAATTTGTAGATGTCGAAATCTGTAATTCCGTTTTATACCCCTGAGGAATCTCTGAGACTCATCAACTGTAAATCGAAGCTTACAGGCCAAAATTTTCCAGTTTGGAAAATGCACCTTGACAATGTCTTGCGTGCACAGGGTAAGCTGTATGTTCTGGAGAAACCTGTTTCACGACTAAAGAGTAATTCTCCCGAGAGGGATTTTACTCAGTACTTTAAATATTTGGCAGATGAATCGAATGTAATGTCCATTCTGATTTTCTCTACGTCACCCGAGTTCACGGGAGATTTAAGAGTCAAATCCTGTCACGAGGTTGTGAAAGATATGGAGAACCAGTTAGGTCTCTATAAGCACACAGGTAAGCTTCTGATCATGCAAGAGATTTTTTCACTGAAACTGAAAAAGGATCAGTCAGTTAAAGACCATCTCATTGAAATAAGAAGGCTCTTTAAATGTTTATCGCGTTTGGGGTACAAGATGACTCAGGAAGAGTTAGTGTATACCATGTGGTTTTCCCTCACGAAAGAGATTCAAGACACAGCTAGTGCCTATATGAAGGAACCAAAGAATGACGTGGATAAAGTTCATGAAGATATTCTGGCCAGTCTAGAGCCAGTACCGACACCTGCTGATCTCATGGATACTAATTTGATTGATGAGCTGGGGGATCTGAGTTACCCAGAATGTGGTAGCGAGGATATTTGCGAGCACTCGATGAATATCGACCAGATAGAGATCGGTTTACCTGATGCTCCAGGTATCTTTATGATAGATTGCTTAATCACTTCTTATGAATCATGGGTAATTGATACAGGCAGTGGTAACCACATTTGTAATCATTTACAGGGATTCACTAGAAGAAAGACTTTGAGGAAGGACCGTTCGAACCTACGAGTTGGCAAAGGCACTCCGCTGATAGCTGAAGCTGTAGGATCTTATAGTCTTAGTTTACCCTCGGGTCTAGTTTTGGAACTGGATAATTGTTATTATATTCCAAATATGATTAAGAATGTTTTGTCTTTTGATTTGTTAGTAGACCAAGGTTTTTATTACAAATACGATTATAAAATGATTTCTGTCTTTAAAAATAATATCTTCTATTTTAAAGCAACACCCGTGAATGCTCTATATACAGTAAATCTACAAGACAACAGTAGTGAAATCTATCATATAAGTAAACGATCCAAAGACATTGAGGATCAAACTTACCTCTGGCATTGTCGTTTAGGCCACATAAACAAGAAACGCGTTGAACTAGTCCTAAAAGGAGGTTTTCTTGGAACTTTCGATTATAAACCTTTTGATAATTGCGAGTCTTGTTTATCTGGCAAAGTGACAAAGCAACCTTTCAACAAAGAAAATGAAAGGGCTACTGACTTGTTAGAAATAATTCACATAGATGTGTGTGGACCATTTAGTCATGTGGCAAGAGGAGGATACCGGTACTTCATTACCTTTACTGACGATTTCAGTAGGTATGGTTATGTCTATCTTATGAGACATAAATCTGAAAGCTTTGAAAGATTCAGAAAATTTCAGAATGAAGTACAGAATCAACTTGGCAGAAAGATCAAGTTTTTACGGTCGGATCGCGGAGGCAAATATCTTAGTGATGAGTTTGACAATCATCTGATGGAGTGTGGGATTGTATCCCAACTCACACCTCCGTATACACCTCAGATGAATGGTGTGTCAGAAAGGAGAAATCGTACTTTACTTGATATGGTACAAACGATGATGTGTCACTCTACACTGCCAATATCATTCTGGGGACATGCGCTCGAAACAGCAGCACATATACTGAACAGAGCGCCAACAAAGTCGGTAGAAAAGACGCCATATGAATTATGGAAGGGTAAGAAACCCAATATATCTTTTCTAAGAATTTGGGGTTGTGAGGTTTACGTCAAACGACCCACCTCAGAAAAACTCAAACCCAAATCCGACAAGTGTTTCTTCGTTGGATATCCCAGGACCACCGTGGGATATTATTTCTACAACCCTGAAGAGAACAAAGTTTTTGTTGCTCGAAATGGAAAATTTCTGGAAGAAAAGCTTCTCAGTTCTGGGAACACCAGAAAGGATGTAGATCTACATGCAGCCCGGGGTCGAAACCCCCGTACCTCCAGAACGCATCCCCCAGGGCTCGAACTCAGGTTCACCACTATGTAGTGCCCAAGCCTTACCACTAGGCTAATACTCCTTTGGTAACTGGTTTGTCAACTTCTGCACAAAATTACTAACAGACTCCCACTTGTGCAAGTTGGCAATACCGGCTTGATGACACGGACCTAAGGAGGCCCCTAGACAGGCACTTAGGCTACCCAGGTTATAAGAACTCTTATACCCAGGTAGGTGATAAAACATCCTTCTTTAAGGAAACAACATTCATGAACCAGCTGTTCATAAATCGGGTATTACTAGGCTTTTCCTTTTGTATCACGATATTTCATCTATGAGTATGAGCATGGAAATAGTCAACTCAGAATACTCAAGATTACGTTTCTCGACTATCCGACTTCTAACTGATAGGTAAACGACAAAGAACAAATCAGTTCGTTTGGGCATGGCCATGCACTTCGTCAGTTCTTTCAGTCAGTCAAGGGCCCCAGAAATATCTCTCTTCAAAGAAGAGGTGTGATGCGGTAATTATCATACATAAAGAGCGACACAAGTTTTAACCTCTAAAGCCTAACCACTGTTACCACACTTACAGACAAACGTACCTGATCGTGAGTAATATAGTGTAGGAAAGTCCATGTATCGTATCTACCACTGGGAACGGTCAAGTTATGTAGACTAATAATCTTAGCTAGTTTAATTAATCTAAAGCTATGGGGGTTTTTATGAAAATGGTTTGAGTAATTAAAAGACAACTAATTAATTAACTAATTAACTAAGAAACAAAAGACAACTTATTTAACTTTTATAAAAGAAAACAGTAGTACTTATCATGGTATAATGACTCCCCAAGTGGATGCTTTAACTTTGCCAAAGGTATGGTTGTATTGGTTATTGTAGGAGTTTAAGTCTGGGACACCCTAACATGCGAAGATTACGGTTGTCAACTAGGTTGGTCTTCCTCGTCCTAATACATAGATTGTTTGTCAGGCAATCTAGTATCAGTCACCCAATTCTATCACTATTGCACGGAATTCTACTATCTGGCTGCTCTCGGTCCGAGCTAACCACCTAACACAACTCTCCGGGTTTCCGAAGGGAAGGTCAAGAAAGGTTGATTAACCTATCGGAGTCTATCTATCTCGGTCAAACAGATACACCCAACCAACGAATTCAAATATCCATACAATACGAATCAAACCGGAACCATAAACCACATTCAACAAACCAATAACAAACCAATAAACATTTAAATTATAAAAACATCATCCACAAGGTTCATCTACCACAATAAGTACCACAAAAAGAACTACTCACTAAGCATAACTAAAACAGAAAAAACCAAAATAGAGACAGACATTATACCGACCGTACAGCAACAGATGATCGAAAACCAAACCATTAACGTATCGGCACAACTCTCTCTCTCACTAATTGACCACTGAATGAAAGATGATTGCTTCCGTCAAGATAAGATTAGATGTGATCAGATTTTTTTTCTGGACTGAAGGAGGAGGATTGTATTTAAATGGCAAATCGGAGCTCATTTCGCGATCGCGAGGCGGCAGTCTCGTGGCGCGAGACACTTAAACCAACCCTAATTTTCCTTTTTTGGCAAGTTCTGGAATCTTCCGTCAAGGGTCATTGCCTACTTCGCGGCACGAGATTCTTCAAAGCCAACGCGAAGTCAGTGAAAAGGATGAACATTCTAGAAATTACACACTTCGCGGCGCCAAAGTTAAAACTTCGCGAACGCCAAAAGCTCACTGAGTTGAGTTTATGCAATTTTCACGCTTTTTCGCCTTTTTCGTACTTTTCCGTTCCACGGCCTCCAAAACCTACAAAAGTGAGAATCAGCCTATAAATGTGAGTAATTAGATCAGAAATGGGTGAGAAATGGGATAAAATCAGACAATTAAGTACGACCAAAACATGTATAATTTTGGTGTTATCAAAATCCCCACACTTAAGCTTTGATTGTTCTCAATCAAAAGACTGAAAGATAAGAGAAATAACGCCAAAATTATCTCCACCCAAGATCATCCAAGAAAACAAAGAATACTCACACAGCCAAACACAAGAACAAGATATATCAAGCAATCGGATACCAAGATCAACCTTTTACCCTCACAAAGTATGAATGACAATTTAAAGTGTATCTCTCGGGGGTAAAAGCGTATGTATGATAAGTGATCACACCAATACTCGACTAATCACCGCATGCATAAGCTTGTCACCAAATCTAATCTCCACCACTGAGAAGTTGTCAACCGTCAAGAGGACTTTAGGGTTGTAATGTTAGGCTAAGGGTAAAGGGTAGGATAAAGGATATATGAGTGACTAAGAATGAAACAAAAACTCAAGAAACTCAATCAGTAATGATCCAACATTTTAAGAAAAATTTGACTTTTGGAATTATGCACTTTTTCGGGATGAGCTTTTTTCTTTCTTTTAACATCGGCCTAAGCATATTGCTTATTTGTGGCTCGAATTTCTTTCTTTTCTTTTCTTTTCTCTTGCTCATTTCTATTCTTTAGCTTTGACTCTTTTCTTTTGATATTTCTTTCTTCCTTTTCTTTGAGTCATCACTTTCTTTTCTTTTCTTTTTCGCTCAAAATCAATCCCTCTTTATTTGTCAGATATGAAAAATATGGATCACAACATCTCAAGTTCTCAAATTTAAGTCACGGCCAAAAGATAGATAAAAAGATAGGCTAAAGGATATATGGTAATGTGGGTAATGAAATGAAAGGCTAAGGCTCAAAATGGTTTCAAGGGTTAAAGTGTTAAAGTTGAACACTTTCAAAAATTTCGGCTAGGCAAATTAAATAACCTTAAGATGAGGTTATCTAACGAAGGCTAAAAGGGTTAGAAACGAAGGCCTCTATCAGTGCAATGGTGATAAATACTTTTCTTATGTGGTCTCGACAAGCATTCAAAGTGACAAGTTCTACCTTGGGTCAAAGTCGGTATTCCTCACGAAATGATAAACAATTAGGCTCAATCTCTCAAAGGAATAGGGTGAGGCACTCATGGTAATTGGTATTCCAAGGCATCCTTTTACTCAAATAATCTCATTAGTGTTCTCCTATACAAGCAACTAAGTTCCAAAAACAATCTCAGATTTCGAAAAAAAATTGGGGTCAAGTCTCAAAGCTTTCAAAATTTTGAAAAACGACAATTCAAAAAGCAAAAAGTGAACCCATTTAAACAAATAAGTCTACATAACCCCATCCCGACACTTAAAGTTTGCAGTGTCCTCAATGCAACAATCAAAACAATTAAGGAGTAATTGGGAAAAAGAGAAACTTTCCGGGTTATGTGACGTGATCTGATCTGAGAGAGAGTACTCCAGAATCGTGCTCGGTGCAAGATCATAAACTGCTGTATATATTACCAAGAAGAAAAAGAAAAAGTAAAAAGAACAAAATAAAAATAAACCAAACTAAGCAAACAATTATAAGTTTAATCCTAAGCAATCCAAACAAAATTAAAAGAGGTTCAACCAAACCAAACCAAACAAAAGCAGAAATAAAATTGTTTAGACAACCATATCGAATGATAGAGATAAAAGAGATAGTGATCAATAAGGGCCACGAGGTTGGTTGCGCCAATCCTTGAAAGTAGGGAAATCGGGCGGTGTGTCCTCAGAGTACGGCCAAAACGGCGATGGAGCATATGCGGTGTTCGGTTGAATACCGAAGTGGGAGGCCATTTGGTTCATCACTCCACTTTGCCAATTTGCTTGGTGGAGAGCCTCCGTGGTGTTGTACTCCACATGTTGATGATGCCGGCCATATGACAATGACATCTCCGAGAGTCGGGTGCTCAAATCTTGATACCCTGAGTACGCCGTCCAATCTGCCGGTTGTTCTTCCTCGTTCACCCCACTTGTGCTACCAGGCCCTTGCGTGCTTTGAGTCGATCTCCTCGTCCCATAAGATTGTGGATTTGAAATCCACAAGTTCCGATCTCCACTAATCAGATGATCCACCATCGCTATCCCCATTCCATGAAGTTGGTCCATATCGATCAAACCCATCTCACCGAGGCTCGTCATCGAAGAAATAGCACCATCCGTTAGGATACCAAAGTGCTTGGCGAGGAGGGTGACGTATTGTCCGCCAACCATTCGACTTCCCTCTCGATAACCACCCGCCTTAGCGAGTTGCACGGCAATGATGTACGGGGTGTTCGGATATTTGTCTTGCGTGGAAAGTTTCTCAAGAAGCCAAAGGTCATAAGTCGAGACCTTTTCCTCACTCGAGGAATGGGCGTTCACCGCGTGAACGAGCATGCAATGTAGAAGTCGGTCCGAAGAAGAGAGAAAACCCTTAACCTTAAGATTGTTGCCATAATCACCATCACCAAGAATCGCCCAAGCCAAACGAGGATCAAAACCGTCTTGCCTCTTCACGCTAGCCCACATGTACTCCACAAAACCGGGAGCATCGACCTCATTTTGGGTATAGATCCCCAAAGCAACGGCAAACTCGGTCAATGAGAGCGATCGCCAAACTCCACCGAGCCTAAATGACATGCACGGTTGGTAGAACTCCTCAAGGGCCTTTTCGGCATCGAAACGGAAAGTGGCCACGAACTCAATGATAAGCTCGCGATAGAGGGTCTACGCAATATCAAAGACACGCTCCCAAGCATGGCATATGTAGTACTCGGTGCCATCTTCATCGTAGGCGTGCTTCTCAAGGATCACCTTAATATCGTTCTCAACTCCCATGGATCGAAGAAGGTTCCAATCGACTCTCCTAGGCACGAAGATCTGACGGGGGACAAGCCGATTAACTATGTCCTGGTACTCCTTACGCTTTGGAGCGTTCAACGTGGGATCATTCATAAAATGGGTGAATGCATGGCTCCCATCCGGTGCACGGAAAGTCGGAGCGGTGGAGGTCGACGCACGGGTCTTTTGTCTCTACAAAATTCAAAACGAAATTGTCTTAGCTAGATGTGATCAATAAGTGCAAGACAAACTTCAAAACTATCTTAATTCCAACGAGACAAAACCTCCACGACTAACAAGTTCAACTTAAAACGAATGCATGCGTGAAAATCCAAAACAAAGGGGGTGTGAAACATCCCCACACTTGAACTTTTAGTCAAGCTCCCAATAAACATAAATCTAGAGAGTTCAAACAAAGGTGGGGGATTTTGGCTCAAAATCCCCACACTTATCATCAAAGCACATTCTAGAATGAAATGTCAATCAAAGCTCATAGCATGCATCAAACAATAATCAATAATCAATCAATGGAGCTTCAAGAATGAACTTAAATCTATGAAAGCATGAAAACACCATTGATGCCCAACTAGAAGGTCAAATCTCACCAAAACAAGCTAATCCAACGAAATCAAGTTAGGAATCATACCTTTGAAGCCATGAATTAAGGAATTGAAGCTCAAGAAATTTGATTTTCGCAGGGGTGTGAAGCAAGGTCGCGATGCCTAGAGAGAATTTAGGTTTTTGTACTTTGAAAAAGTGAGAAAGAAAGGTTTAAAACCCGTCTGGACCGACTTCGCGCCGCTAAGTAAAGGACTTCGCATCGCGAAGTGGGCGGTTTTCGAAAAATTTGCCCTAATTTTCAAAATTTCACACCGCGAAACAAACCCCTCGCGCCGCGAGAATCGATATTCTTACCTGATACAAAGGAGGGCTAATTTGCGTCGCCAAGTTTAAAAACTCACGACCGCAAAATTGCTTTTGAGTCCAAATTTCAAAATTTTCATCGCGCGTCGGATTTTCTCGTTTTTGGTTTCTATCCCCTCCGTATGGTTACCTAAGCAATAACAAACAAAAATATTAGCAAAAACAAACACTAAAACACTAGAAATGAAAAGGGAAAGAAAATGCTCGGGTTGCCTCCCGAGAAACGCTTCATTTTTTAATAGGTCTAGAGCTCGACCCCACTTTCAGCTCATTTCTTGGCACGTCGGGCTGACGAGCCCTTCTTCTTCCTATGCTCTTTCTTGGAGGGTCCTGACCCGTTGGGTGATTCATTCTGTCGGTGTATCGGGTTTGGATAGTCTTCCGTTTTCTTCATTTGTTCATGAGGGAGTAGTGGGCAGCCCATGTTTTGCTTGTATGCTTGAGAAGGGTCGTCATAGGGTTCATCGAGATGGGTGACCGGCTCTCCGTCGGGATTGAAGTAAATTCTCTTATCTCCATACCCCAAGTTTGTCACTTGATTGCGCATATCGACGTTCATTTGGGCGGTATGTAGAAAAGATCTCCCGAGAATAACCGGAATCTCCGTATCCTTCGGGAGTTTGGCTATGACGAAGTCTGTAAAGTAGACGAAATTTCCGATTCGTACCGGAACTCCTTCCGCTATCCCCAACGGTGTAGTCATGTATCCGTTTACCCCTCGGTATTGGTAATCCGTTGGTGCAAGCTTCTTAATCCCGAACTTCCTATAGTAAGAAACAGGCATCATGTTAAGTGAAGCACCCGTATCTATCAAAGAAAAACCATTAAAATCAGAACATGAAATAGGTAAACTGTAACTTCCCGGGTCATGCTTGATAGGGGCAATGTAGGTGAGCTCGTCTTCCTCCACCTCCTCTTTTTCCTTCTCTTTACCTTTGTCCTTCTTTGGTACCATGAACTCCGCATATCCACCTTGCTTGCCATCTTCCTCCTCGTCATCGCTCACGGAATTGGGTTCTTTGAGTCCTAGATGCTCGAATGATATTGTGAACCCTCCGAATCGTAATCCGTGGCATAGTAAGGTTCACTTCCGCTATCGCTCTCCACGTTTTTTTTTCATGTAGATATCGGTCCACTTCTTCATGGATGTTTCTCCGACCACCATGAGCATTGGCTTTGCGTTTTCCACCTTGGGGTTGACTTGGGTTTGCGTTGGTAGCTTCCCTTAAGTCCTTTCACTTAGCAATTGCGAGATAAGACCAACCTGCATTTCCAAATTCTGGATAGTACTTTGATGGTTACGTAAATACGAACCTACCTCATCATTGATCTTCTTTTGAGCGTCCATGAATTGGATGAGTCGGTCCTCGATAGAAACGCGCGGCTCTCCCTCCGTTCGTTGACTTTGTTGGTTCGGTGCAAGGAATCCGGGAGGGTCTCGGGATGAAATTACGGTTGTTGTTCCACCTCCCTTGGTAGTCGCCTCGGTTGAGGTAGTGTACCTCTTCGGGTGACATCATTGGACGGTTCGGGCAATCTTTAGTTAAATGCGGCCCTTTGCACTTCTCGCATCCAACCTGCAAAGCATGAACAAATTTAATCAGTTCCTCAATTTTACGTTCAAACTTTACCTGTTGGTTTTTCATTGCGGCTAGTTCATCGGATGGGTCGAAGTCGGTTGAGATTTTCCCGGCCATTCTCGGAATTTGCAAGCGCTTATCCGTCCTCCAATCTATGTTGTGAATCAGCATGTCCTCGAGAAGCTTATACCCTTCCGTGGGAGTTTTGTATATAAACACACCTCCGGTAGATGAATCTAATGTAGCTCGAGAAGAATAACCAACCCCACTATAGAAAGTTTGGACTTGCTCACTCTTACTTAATCCGTGACTCGGGCACGAATTTAGAAGGTGTTTGAATCGCTCCCATGATTCGGATATTGTCTCCTCGTCATTCTGTCGAAAGGATCGGATCTCAGCTCGTAGCTTATCAATTTTGGATGGCGGGAAAAATCGGGAAAGGAACTTTGAGCGAAGTCCTTCCCAAGTGGTGATCGAACTCGGTTCCAAGGATCGTAACCAAGCTTTTGCTTCTCCGGTGAGCGTAAGAGGAAAAACCCGAAGGCGAATAGCATCATCTCGGCCTTCCTCAGTTTTGAACAGATCAGAAATGTCCACGAAATTCTCCATGTGTACGATAGGATTGCTATCGTTCTTCCCGTCAAAGGTAAGGTCCTTAATCATGTGAAGAAGCTTCCCCGGGATCTCCTTGTTTAAGTCCGGCTTCGTGATCGGATTGGTGGGTACGGTCGGAGCGGTCCTCCGGGCGGTCCACATCGGTGCATCGTCTCCCATTTCGAAATTCAAAGCTCGCGGTCAAACTTTGTTGGCTTTTGATTTCCTTTTGTTTCTTTTTCTCCCTCTCCGGTTCCTCAAATGCCTCAAACAGTTCCGTCGTGACTAAAACCACAACAAACGATTACGGGCAACTTACGGGAAACAAAGAGATAAAAACAATTAACTAAAAACTAAAAAGCGAAAAACTTTCATGGGATGGAATCCCTCACAAGGATCGATTAACAAAACTAATAAAGACTAAAATCTAACAACTACCGTTCCCCGGCAGCGGCGCCAAAAACTTGATGCGGTAATTATCATACATAAAGAGCGACACAAGTTTTAACCTCTAAAGCCTAACCACTGTTACCACACTTACAGTCAAGCGTACCTGATCGTGAGTAATATAGTGTAGGAAAGTCCGTTAACGTATCGGCACAACTCTCTCTCTCTCACTAATTGACCACTGAATGAAAGATGATTGTTTCCCTCAAGATAAGATTAGATGTGATCAAATTTTTTTTCTGGACTGAATGAGGAGGATTGAATTTAAAAGGCAAATCGGAGCTCGTTTCGCGATCGTGAGGCGGCAGTCTCGCGGCGCGAGACACTAAAACCAACCCTAATTTTCCTTTTTTGGCAAGTTCTGGAATCTTCCGTCAAGGGTCATTGCCTACTTCGCGGCGCGAGATTCTTCAAAGACAACGCGAAGTAAGTGAAAAGGATGAACATTCTAGAAATTACACACTTCGCGGCGCCAAAGTTAAAACTTCGCGAACGCCAAAAGCTCACTGAGTTGAGTTTATGCAATTTTCACGCTTTTTTGCCTTTTTCGTACTTTTCCGTTCCACGGCCTCCAAAACCTACAAAAGTGAGAATCAGCCCAAAATGTAAGTAATTAGATCAGAAATGGGTGAGAAATGGGATAAAATCAGACAATTAAGTACGACCAAAACATGTATAATTTTGGTGTTATCAAGGTGCAAATCCCATCTTGCATATCTGCATTTGACACCACGGCTTCCGCTGAAACTAGTTACGTCTCATATGACCACCCTGTTACGGCGTGATGTTATAATGTACTAAGTATCCAACAGTCCTCGTGATCCCAAACCAGATACCTCAGGTGCTAGGGACAACCTACTGTGAGATTTACTTATGACTAAATCCACGAAGTAATCTCAACCAGCGGATCACATCCGATATTCGCTTCTCTATCGAATATCCGTGCAGTTTTGGTCTACATCGCTTGTAACTGTTATTCAACACTCTGATCATAACTACCCAAAAACTCACGATGACTTTAAAGCCCTATCAGGTTCCCACCTTGATAAGTTGTCATGGATAAGTTGTTAGGATTATGTGCAAGACAGTAACAGAGATTACCGTATCCAATGTTATAAGACACTAGTGGGTCACACCGCTGCACATCCAATTAAAGACCAATTGGGTTTTACCAGTTCGATGGAATAATTAATTAGTGTGAAATTAATTATTTGAGAGTAATAAATAATATATAGTTAATTTATTATAGAATAATAAAATATCAGTTGGTATATTTTATCGGATTAATTAATAGTGAATTAATTAATTAAAAGGGTTTATATTTAATTAATAGATTAATTAATTAAATATAAGAGTTTTAGTCTAATTAAAATAGGCCTAATGGGCTTTTTAATTAGATGGGTTTTTTCCTAAATGGGTATTACCATATTTAATTATATAAATATGGTAAAACCCTAATAGGTTTATTCATTCCAATCATTCAACTAAAAAAACCAGAGAAAAACCCTAACCCTCTAGTCTCTTTCTCTCCATCGATTTCTGAAGAAGTCCCGAGCGGTCTAGTAGCGAGTCTTACGGTGGTGTCAGTAGCGGTGTATTCCCCGCTTGCGTTCCGGAAGTTTTTCGTTACAAAGGTAAACCGTCTTAATTGTGTCTGTAAGGTTTCGGATGGATCCGGTTTGGAATCGTTTTTTTTTTCTGCTGCGCGTTTATCGCTCCATGATTCCCAACAGTGGTATCAAAGCCACTTCCTAAACCTGCAGATCAGACTGTTTGTTGATTAGGTTTTATAAAAATCAATTTTTTATCTGTTTATTGTTTACAAAATTGATTTTTCGAAAAGCACCAGGCTGATCACTAGGCAGTTGGCCGGCCGGACCACCAGGCTGATCACCGGTCTTAACCCACCGGAAACCAGCGCTGGCCGCACCACAGTTGGTGGTCGCGGGCACCGGCTATTTCCTCGCTGCGAACGCCGGCCGCACCACCGATTGTGGTTGCGGCGTCGGCTGCGGTTGTGATCCACCACCACACCACCGATTGTGGTGGTGGCGACGGTTGCGAGATCGAAAGCCACACGACGTTAGCGTGGTGGTGGCGATCGATTGGTGGTTAGGCCGCCGATCGGCGGCAGTGGCAATCGCCGCTGTCGTCGAGGCGGTGGTGGTGTTCGGTTCTGATTGCCGACAACGGCGATGGTGGTGGCGTTACGCTGCTGCTGTCACCGCTTGGTCGCCGATGGTGGCGGCAACGATTGATTGTTGTCGTCATCACCAGTGGATGGCAATAGGCGGTTCCGAGGGTGGCGGTGGTCGATTGCCACTGCAAGGTGGCGTAGGCCACAGCCGGAATCGTTTTAACGGAAGTGTGGCGGCGACGGTGGCTTTAGGGTTGCCGTCGCAGCTGGTGACCAAAAAACACCAGCTCGCGCCGCGAGGAGCTTTAGCTCGCGCCGCGAGGAGCTTTAGCTCGCGCCGCGAGGAGCTTTAGCTCGCGCCGCAAGCGGCGACTGATAGTGGTGGCTGATGTTTTTTCGGTAACCGATCAGTAAGACGGCGATAGTAGTTGGCTATTGTCGTACACGATAAGCTTCGATGTATGAGGGATTAAACCAGATAGGTTTAAAAACCCTTGAAATGAATTTAATTTTTTATTTAGTTAAAATTAATTCTTTTAGTTAATAATTAAAGGCTAGTTAAGTTTTTTATTATTATTTGATTATGTCATAGTCAAACCCTTTGACCCGTGGTTGTGCTTTTAGTTTTATTTACTTTGTTTGTTCTTTGGATACGGGAGGCCTGCCTGCCATTTACAACCCGTTTTTTATTTAAATACTGAAGAATCAAGAACTGAAGACGGAGACCGGGAGACAACCGTGGATATTGGAGCCAGTGGGAGCACCGAGAAGATCATGCCTTGTGTGTTGTTGTCACTTAGGAATGAGACCATCATTTTGTGTTGGCTCACAAAACGACAATAGTTTAAGGGTTACGACTATGACATGTTGTTTATATTTAAATTGCGTGGTTGTTTAAATTGCGTAGTAGTAATTAAATATAAACTGTTTAAAAAATGATTTTAAAATAAAATGGATACAAATACACTTCGTGTTTGGATCCAGTTTTTAGAAAAAAACTGGCAATTTTAAAACCCTTATTAAAATCATAGATCAGTAGTGCAACCCGCTTGGGGCACCTCCGGTGTAAGGTACGTAGGGCGTTGCGAGTGAGCACACCTTGAGCGCCCGCGTTCAAACCGAAAACTGGGAGGGGATGAAAAGACTCTGCGGATTTTAAACCTTTTGACAACTTCGAATCCTGTTTATCTGGCAAGATGACAAAGCAACCTTTCAACAAGGATAATGAAAGGGCCACTGACTTGTTAGAAATAATTCACACAGATGTGTGTGGACCATTTAGTCATGAGGCAAGAGGAGGATACCGGTACTTCATTACCTTTACTGACGATTTCAGTAGATATGGTTATGTCTACCTGATGAGACATAAATCTAAGAGCTTTGAGAAATTCAGAGAATATCAGAATGAAGTACAGAATCAACTTGACAGAAAGATCAAGTTTTTACGGTCGAATCGCGGAGGCGAATATCTTAGTCAAGATTGGTAGTCCTCTGATGGAATGTGGGATTGTGTCACAACTCACACCTCCGTATACACCTCAGATGAATGGTGTGTCAGAAAGGAGGAATCATACTTTGCTAGACATGGTACGATCGATGATGTGTCGCTCTACACTACCAGTATCATTCTGGGGACACGCACTCGAAACAACAGCGCATATATTGAACAGAGCGCCAACTAACTCGGTAGAAAAGACTCCGTACGAGTTATGGAAGGGTAAGAAACCCAAAATGTATTTTCTGAAAAATTGGGGTTGTGAGGTTTACGTCAAACGACCTACCTCAGAAAAACTCAAACCCAAATCTGACAAATGTTTTTTTGTGGGGTATCCCAAGTCCACCGTGGGATATTCCTTCTACAACCCTGACGAGAACAAAGTTTTTGTGGCTCGAAATGAAAAATTTCTGGAAGAAAAGTTTCTCAGTTTCGGGAATACCAGAGAGGATGTAGATCTACAGATAGTAGACGAAAATGACACTACACCGACTGTTGAGCCAGAAATTCAACATAAAAATGTTGAACCTCAATCAGAAACGATTGAGGAAGTGCAACCACAGGACCTTTGCAGATCCAGTAGGATAAGGCAAGAACCAGATAGGTATCTTGGATTTCTTATCACCCAAAGCAATGGGGATTTGAATGAACCTACATCCTATGGAGAAGTTGTTTCAGGCAGTGAGTCTGAGCAATGGCAAGAAGCCATGAACGCAGGGATGCAATCCATGTACGACAATAAAGGTTGGGAGTTGGAAGATTTGCCTCAGCACTGTAAAGTTATTGGGCATAAATGGGTTTTCAAGAAGAAAACAGACATGGATGGGAATGTACACACTTATAAAGCAAGGCTACTAGCAAAAGGTTTCACGCAAACTCATGGTATTGACTATGATGAAACTTTTACGCCAGTAGCCATGTTAAAGTCAATTAGGATTCTAATGGCCATTTCAGCGTTCTTTAATTACGAGATCTGGCAGATGGAAGTCAAGACAGCCTTTCTCAACGGAAAGTTAACAGAAGACGTCTATATGCAACAACCGGAAGGTTTTGTAGATCCTAAGAATCCTAATAAAGTGTGTAAACTGCTAAAATCCATTTATGGGTGAAAGCAAGGGTCTCGAAGCTGGAACTTACATTTTGATAAGCGTATCAAAGAATTTGGTTTCGTGAAAAGTGAGTTCGAGCCGTGTGTTTACACTAAGTTCAGTGGGAGCATAGTAACCTTCTTGGTCTTATATGTAGACGATATTCTACTAATAGGAAACGATGTACCAACCTTACAGAGTGTAAAGAATTGCTTAAGCAAATGTTTCCAAATGAAAGACCTTGGAGAAGCCGCTTATATACTAGGTATAAAGATCTACAGAAATAGATCTAAGCGGCTTATCGGACTTAGTAAGAGCACATACATTGACAAAATCCTGAAGAAATTCAGGATGGATGAATCCAAGAAAGGATTCATCCCGATGCAGCATGGCATAGTGTTAAGTAAAACACAATGTCCTGTTTCTAGTCAAGATCAGGACAAAATGAAATCAGTTCCATATGCTTCAGCAATTGGATCGATTATGTATGCCATGTTATGTACTAGGCCCGATGTTGCTTACTCAGTAAGCGTTACGAGTAGATATCAACAGAATCCAGGTGAACCTCATTGGGTAGCTGTCAAGAACATTCTCAAGTACCTGAGAAGAACAAAAGACATGTTCTTGGTCTTTGGAGGATCTGAGGATGAAATTAGTATCACCGGATATTCTGATGCTAGTTTCCAGACCGACAGAGATGATTTTAGATCACAGTCAGGGTACATGTTCACCCTAAACGGAGGCGCGATTGCATATTCAACTACAGAAGCAGAGTACATTGCAGCATCTGATGCAGCAAAGGAAGCTGTTTGGCTGAGAAATTTTCTCTCGGATCTTAGAGTGGTTGCCAGCATCTCTAGACCGATTGATATATTCTGTGACAACTCTGGAGCCGTGGCGCAAGCAAAGGAACCCAGAGAGCATCACAAGTCAAGACATGTGCTCAGAAAGTATCACCTCATCCGAGAGATCATTGGAAGAGGAGATGTAAGAATATGCAAGATTCCGACGGACGACAATGTCACATATCCGCTGACAAAGCCGCTAGCAAGGGTGAAGCATGAGGCCCATGCGTGCTCCATTGGGATGCAGTACCTGGACACCAGTAGCTAGTTTTAGTTTATTAACTATTACTGTAGTTTAATTTTAAACAATAAATCATGTAAAGTTTTATTTCACAGTGTGATAGAAATAATGGAGGTTTTAAATTCATGATTGTTTCAAAATTAACTATTTTTCGCATATTTAATGTATCCATGATTTATGCAAAGTCTTTGAAAGAAATCTAAATTTCCGTAGCTACTTATTGAAATGGGAATTTCAATAGGGATTTTAATGCTATTATAAATGTTTGATGATAAAAGCACAAGTGATGTTACCAAACATTTATAGATACTCATCAGAGTGTTTGAGTATTAGTGACCAGTTTCAAGTCTGCTTCATGGAGGCCCAGTCATAAGCATCGACTAGATGATAGGTTGTCCTTAGACCTGAGATATTTGGTTTGGGAACATGAGGACTACTGTACTTTTAGCACGTTCTAACGTTGCACCGTAACAGAGCGGCCATACGGAACGTGACTAGATGCAGCGGAAGCCGTGGATCCAAATGCAAGTAGTCAAGAAGGGATTTGCACCTCCTTTTTTTAAAGAGAGATATTTCCGGGCCCCTTGGCGATTAAGATTGGCAGAAAACGCGTGGCGATGCTCGGATAGAATAACATGTGTTATTTAGTAATATTCGTTACTGCAGGCAATCGAAATCAGAGTCAAGAAATACTTGAATTCGAGAAATGAATCCTCCACTCCATGTCTCAAATTCACTTTAGAAATATCGCGTGCAAAAGGAATGAACATGTGTACAAATTCAAGCGTGAATTGTATCTCTAGATATAAGAGATCTTATAACCTGGTTAACCTAAGTGTCTGGCTAAGGACCTCCTTAGGCTAATGGTACAGTGCAGTTACAGGTTTGGCACAAGTGGGAGTCTGTTAGGATTATGTGCAAGACAGTAACAGAGATTACCGTATCCAATGTTATAAGACACTAGTGGGTCACACCGCTGCACACCCAATTAAAGACCAATTGCGTTTTACCAGTTCGATGGAATAATTAATTAGTGTGAAATTAATTATTTGAGAGAAATAAATAATAAATAGTTAATTTATTATAGAATAATAAAATATCAGTTGGTATATTTTATCAGATTAATTAATAGTGAATTAATTAATTAAAAGGGTTTATATTTAATTAATAGATTAATTAATTAAATATAAGAGTTTTAGTCTAATTAAAAATAGGCCTAATGGGCTTTTAATTAGATGGGTTTTTTCCTAAATGGGTATTACCATATTTAAGTATATAAATATGGTAAAACCCTAATAGGTCTATTCATTCCAATCATTCAACTAAAAAAAACCAGAGAAAAACCCTAACCCTCTAGTCTCTCTCTCTCCAACGATTTCTGAAGAAGTCCCGGGCGGTCTAGCAGCCAGTCTTACGGTGGTGTCAGTAGCGGTGTATTCCCCGCTTGGGTTCCGGAAGTTTTTCGTTACAAAGGTAAACCGTCTAAACCCTCTTAATTGTGTCTGTAAGGTTTCGGATGGATCCGGTTTGGAATCGTTTTTTTTTTTGTTTTTTCCGCTACGCATTTATCGCTCCATGATTCCCAACATAAGTTTCAAATAAAACTTTAGACTAGTTTTATTCCCGAATCAAAAACATGCAAAAATATAAAAGAAAAACAATGATTTGATTTTAGGGCTTCTTGTAGTGGCTAGCACCGCGAGAGTGCCGCCTCACGATCGCAAGGTGGGTCGAACCTCTCTTTAAATACAGACTCCATTCCAGGTTTCAAAGACATCAAGAAAAATATTCAGAAAAGCATAGGAGAGTTTAGATTAGCTAGCAAAGGAGTGGAATTGCATGAACCAGCAGTGGAAATCGGTGGTTAAACACGGTGAAACTTCACCAGTTTTTACTCGGAGTCGTCTTGCCGGTGCTCGTTCCTCACTTGTTGCACGGTCTGCATAATGTGTTCATATTATTCTTGTGTCTTGTTTTACATTATGTTTAACGGCTAGTTAGTTTTGGTACTTGCTATGGATTGATGAACTTGTAGGATGATTTGACTTTTGGTTTTTATGGTTTAATTAGATTTATGGTTTATTGAATGGTTGTCTTGTGATTCCTAGTTATTGTTTTAACTGTAGCTACTTAAACTCATTGGTTAGGTGTGTTTGTTATTTAATAAACAAACTCTGTTTTGGTTAAATTAAACCTCTTTTACCTTTTTCTTCGGTGACGTGGTAAGCAATCTATTCGGACCAAGAATAGATTGGTTAGTAAGGTCCCACGAATTGGCAATAATTAGGGTGACTTGTACTAGATTTCTCATCCTTGTACTTGGGCCGGGAGACCAACCTGGTTTGCAATCACAGATAATTCATGTTATGGTGCTATATGCTTAAATTCTTACAATAACCATTAAATCTATGTATTTTGGTAATTTATGTTGGATTCTGTAATCCATAGTAAGTACTTGTTTTCTTCTCTGATATAAAAAAGTTTAGATTTTTATTTTGTTTTCTTAGTTGATAATTGTTTTAGTAAAACCCCCACCGTTAGTTGATTAATTAATTATACTTTAAACCAAGATTAAGTAGCTTCATTGTTCCCAGTGGTAAGAACGATACCTGGAACTTACATAAACTATATTATACCCGATCAGGTACGCTTGCCTGTGAATGTGTGATCAGTAGTTAAGGATAAGGCTAAAGGTTAAAACTTGTGTTTGATTTTATATATATATATATATATATATATATATATATATATTCGCACACATCATGACCTAATCTGGAGATTGTATCTATAAAATGCATAATTTTTCATTGTTTGGCATGGCTGCTAATTTTAATGTCTTTACCCTCACGAATTGTGGTCTTTGCGGTTTCGTCCATTAAATAATTATGGATGCTATTAGGCAACTTGAGCATATTGAAATTTTACATGGAATCCTACTATGTTGTAGGTGGTATTTGGGGTTGATAACCCCGAAATTATACATGTTTTGGTCGTTATGGTTTGTAATGTTTTATCTCATTTTATCCCATTTTTTGGTACAATTCTTTCCCGAAAGTATCTGCTTTTCAGTTTTGCAGATTTTGGAGGCTCGTGACCTTAAAAATAAGAAAAGAGACGAAAAAATATGAAATTGGAGACAACTTGAAGACAGAAGGCTACCCTAGTCTAGCGTCGCGAGAGTGACCACTTTCTAGAACATTCTTTCATGCTACTCACTTGGCGTTGCGAAAAGTCCATCTGGTTTCGTGAAACAAAAGTCAACCCTAAATAGAAGATTCCAGAATATTCAAGATTGAATTTTTAGGGCGAGTTAAGTGTCTCGCGTCGCGAAGTTAGCGGCTCGTGATCACGAGGTAGGTCGTCTTTACCTATTTAAATACAGCCTTCAAGCATGTGTTCTATATGACCCAAAAAATATTCAGAAAAGCATGGGAAGTTCAGATTAGCCATTCGGAGAAGGAGTTGTATGAGCCAACAGTGGAGAGCGGTGCTTAAACATGGTGAAACCTCACCGGTGCTAACCCGGAGTCGTCTTGCTGGTGCCCGATCATCAATTGTCGCACGGTCTGCATAATGTGTTCATATTTATTGTTTTCCTTAGTAGTAGTTATGTTTAGTGGCTAGTTTACTTTTAGTGCTTACTATGGTTTGATGAACTTGGAAAAATGATTTGATTATTGGTTTTATTTATTAGGTTTATGGTTTATTGAATGTTTATTTGTGATTCCTATGTGTTGTTTTAACTATGGCTACTTGAATTCGTTGGTTGGGTGTGTTTGTTATCTAACAATTAATAAAGAGACTCCTATCGGTTAATCAACCTCCCTTACCTTTCACTTTTGTGACGTGGTAAGCAACCCATCGGACCAAGAGTAGGTTGGATATTAGGGTCCCACGAATTGGCAATAAATAGGGTGACTTGTACTAGATTTCATAGTCCTTGTACTTGGGCCAGGAGACCAACCCGGTTGATAATCACAGATATTCATGTTAGGGTGCTTAATGCTTAAATTCTTACAATAATCATCAACCTGACAACCTATATCTTTTGGTATTTATATCAAATCGTCTGGAAAAGTGATTCTTTACCCATAGTAAGTACTTGTTCTTCTCATTATAAAAAGATCTAATTTTTATTGCTTTCTTAGTTAGTTAATGCTTTTTACAAAAACCCCAAGAAGTGTTGGTTGATTTTAGATTAATTAATTTAGCTTTAAAGACTAAGATTAAGTAGCTTCACTGTTTCCTGTGGTAAGAACGATCCCTGGACTTACCTACACTATATTATTACTGATCAGGTACGCTTGCCTGTGAATGTGGTAATATTAGTTGGGTTGAACTTTAAGGGTGAAACTTGAGTTGTTTTAAAATATATATATATATATATATATGTTATCGCATCAGCGATATATGTATCCATGGTGGTATTATACATTTTCAATGAATTAGTATACGTATAACTATCTGATATACTGGATGAACCAAGTCAAGTAGACACTAGGAGGATAAAGTCTTTGGCGCCACCATATAGGTATGTGCCTAGACCTCTTTGGGTGGAACTTCGTTGGCATTATGGGTCTCCCCCATTGACCTCATGTTATTTAAATTCTTAGGAGTTCCTTCAGTGTGTGTGGGGGAGGAGGAAGAACACTAAGAATCAATGGGATCAGGGATAGAAGAGACAAACAATTCAAATTTCAACATGGAACGGTATTGCTGAGGTTTATTTCCTATTTCCTATACAGGAATATCCTTACAGGTCTTTGATGAAATTATTGTTAGGACCAAATTGTCCTAATTAGAGAAAGTTTTATAAAGTAAGCTTTGAGAAGGTTTATTTTATATATAGCTAGTTAATTTAGCTATTGGGCTTGGGCTTGGGCCTTGTATTTAGGCCCCCCATATATAAAGGGGTTTAGGTTGGTTGAGAGAAGGTGGGAGTTCATTTCAATGAGAGTCTAGAAAGGTGTAAGTGTGTGTTTGTGTGTGTTTTCTTGTATTTTGAGAGCTCTCCTAATAAAATGCAAGACTTTTGATCTTCATCTTCTTTATTTCTTGTTGAATCTTCTCTTTGTTTGATTATTTGGGACCAACAAATGGTATCAGAGCCAAACAAATCATTAGATTTGTTTGTTCCTATGGAATCATTCAAAGAGGATTTTTTTTGGGTTTTGAAGCTATTCTTGAAGAAAAAGTTTGAATATGAGTTTTGGGGTTTGGATCTTGATGGAGATGATGAAGTTTGATGTTTGGGTTGTGATTATATTCCGACTCGGGAAACATGAATAACCCGACTCGGGTATTCGAGGTTTCCCGACTCATTCTTAAGTGGAACCCTTGATCTTTCAAATATCCCGACTCGGGAAACATGAATAACCCGACTCGGGTATTCGAGTTTCCCGACTCGTTCTTGAGTGGAACCTTTAATTTTTCAAGTTTCCCGACTCCAAAATGTTGCCATCGAAATTAAGTTTGATTCGAAAAAGGGAGTGCGAGTTTGCATGTCAGAAAAATTGGAATCGGAGAAAACAATTGGATTCGGGAAATTCAATTTTCCCGATTCATGTCACGTGGGTCATATCAAAGAATACGGAATTACTTTCCTGAATCACGTGATACTTGTTGGAGATTTAATTTGAAGTTTGAATACTTTGACAACATTGGTCCTTAAAGTTTGAAGCTATTAATAGTTTAATGGATCAAGTTTGTTAAGTTGACGCTAGCAGCCCTTTAAGTTTCAAAATTATTTATTTATCAACTTTGAGGAAATGCTCAAATCTAGTCCCTGCACTTCTTCTTTCAAGTTCTGTCAGATTTGGTCCCTGCACTTCAAGTTTCAAATATATTCAGATTTGGTCCCTCAAGTTCAAGTTCTGAATATTTACAAGATTAACCCCTTGAGTTCAAAGTTCTGAATTTTTTACAAATTCAGCCCTCGGAGTGAATAATTTTCACATCTTTCAGAAAAATTTATTTTTTCTGATTTGGGACTTTCAGGATTCGGGGTTTGGGACTATTTGACGGAATTTCTTCCTGATGACGCAAAATTGCTCAAATTAAGTTCGGGAATCATCTTCAGATACACTTTCAAGATTATATTCCGCTGCGCTCTAGATCCACCCAAATTCAAATACATGTGACGCTTCAAAATCCCTGCGCTTAAATAGCCACCTCTCTTTCCCAATTGGTTTGTAAAGATCACATCCGCTCAGATTTTAGCCCAAATTCAGTTTTCAATCATGAAAATTGAATTTCTCTCGTTTCCCAACTGCTCCAGATTATTTGAAGTCATGTCAGATTTGTATCGATTTCAAAACGACGGTGATCGGATTCTGCATTTGGTTAGATTACTTAGAAGGCTGACGCTCTGCAACCATTATTCTAGAGTTTTATTAGATGGAATTATTCCTCTTAGGCGTGAGAGTTGAGTTTTTCCTTTGGATGCCACCTTCGGTGAATTATTCCTCTTAGGCGTGAGAGTTGAGTTTTACCGTTGTGGAGGCTCGGTTGCGATCTAGAATTTTGAGTGACGGTCGTCATCCATCTGACTAAGAAGACTAGATCTGGATCTGATTGCTTGACATTTTGGAAGATTTCAGGAAATCGACTACTCTCTGAGCAGCAAAGAGATCAAAGCATAGTATCTCGTTCAGCATCTACTCCCAGTTATTCATTCCATACGGTGTTCCCGTGATCCAAGCTTCCAAGTTCCAGTGTTTCCCTGTTGAGCTTATCAGATTTGGAGCTCCTATGCCGAATTCTTATGCTACACGCGGTTTAAAGACAGATCCTTTATTTTTCTCACTGATCTGCGCTGTAACTCACACATGCATCTATCCCTTTGTTGGATGAATCAACATGCTCTGGTGCAAGCTGTTGTATTCTGCGATTATCAGACGTGTCGAGTTATTTACAGGTTGAGCTGTAGTTTGTGCAATCAGTCGTGTTTATTGCATATCGGATCTGGTATTTCAGTTGAAGCTGAAGATAAAGAGCTACAATCGAGGGGGAGCTTGTAGATCAAGATGTAGCCGAACGCCACTAGTGCTTTCTGAAGAAAGCAAGGGGGAGAAGATCAGAGATGCTTTCTTTATAAAACTTAGGGGGAGATTGTTAGGACCAAATTGTCCTAATTAGAGAAAGTTTTATAAAGTAAGCTTTGAGAAGGTTTATTTTATATATAGCTAGTTAATTTAGCTATTGGGCTTGGGCTTGGGCCTTGTATTTAGGCCCCCCATATATAAAGGGGTTTAGGTTGGTTGAGAGAAGGTGGGAGTTCATTTCAATGAGAGTCTAGAAAGGTGTAAGTGTGTGTTTGTGTGTGTTTTCTTGTATTTTGAGAGCTCTCCTAATAAAATGCAAGACTTTTGATCTTCATCTTCTTTATTTCTTGTTGAATCTTCTCTTTGTTTGATTATTTGGGACCAACAATTATCTCATCAACCTTTACCGAGGCATCTCGCCATCCTTTGATAGTAACCTTCTCAACCTTTAGCTCATCTAAAGCCTTTTCACGTTCAACAATAGCTTATTCACGCTCAACGCAATGAAGTTGATTTACTGAAACTTGATCTCTAAGGTTTTTCTTGGAAGAGGTATCCCAGACCACATTGGGCCCAGACTAATCATCGGCAATTTTGGGCCGAAGCCCGACTGCTAAAGCATGCAGCCCGGGGTCGAAGCCCCCGTACCTCCAGAATGCGTCCCCCAGGGTTCGAACTCGGGTTCACCACTATGTAGTGCCCAAGCCTTACCACTAGGCTAACACTCCTTTGGTATCTCTAAGGTTTTCTTCAAAGACAGTTAACTTTTTTTTTACCTTTTGATGGCATTTGATGAATTGATCATGAAGATCAATATTCAGCGATCCTACCTTGTTTTTTTCCATTTAAAGCATTACAAAGATCAACAGTGAGAGAATCAAGCACGGACAGAGTATCTGAGGGGATAGGAGTAATGGGTACCTGATTAGACAAGATGGAGGCTAAAGAAGTAGAAGATTCGGCAACCTCTTCATGTACTTTTAATGATTTGAGACATGAGCCCAACGTTGGTTTCATCAATCTTAGCCATCAGGTAGAGATTGG
Source organism: Centaurea solstitialis (assembly GCA_030169165.1). Taxonomy (NCBI): domain Eukaryota; kingdom Viridiplantae; phylum Streptophyta; class Magnoliopsida; order Asterales; family Asteraceae; genus Centaurea; species Centaurea solstitialis. The sequence continues at coordinate 25,302,092 of CM058044.1, read as the reverse complement.
CAGTGTCTTCTTCATCATCGGAAGATTCAGCTCAGTCGTGGTCTTCAACGACCAGACCTTTTCCCTTTTGCAGAGATTTTATCTTTCGTTATGATAGATGCTAAAATTCAAGTTTGGGGTACATTTTGTAAAAGGTTACGTACAAAATTCTTCTTGATCAAATAACGACTGTGTACAAACTTTAATTTTGCATTCAATGGTTGTGAATTTTAACTATAAACTCTTTTAAGTGTATTTTTTTAACTTCATGCTTTTTGAAATATTTCCAGCCAAAGTTTTGATCCATCTTGAGTCGGTAAATAACTCTTTGAGTCTTTTGATTTGTCGTTTTGTGTTGCTTGGGGACAAGCAACGTTTTAAGTTTGGGGTTGTGATAAGGGTAAAATAGGTACCCTTATTTAGTCATTTTTAGCACTTTTTACCATTTAATTATAGCATTTTCATATAGTTTTAGCTATAATTAGGAGTTTTTGTTAATTGACGAAACTTTTGTGCAATCCTTGCTTTTTGTGCTAAAAACCCTGTGTTTTGATCCGCTTTTTATCTCAACTATTTTAGGTAACATTTTTGGGCCCGAGATTGTGATGGGCCAAATTTTGCATCAAAGTGATGGGACGAAATAAAATTGGTGATGGGATGGGACCAAAAGCTTGAAGATGGATGGGCCGATGGATTGGGCCGAAGATAATGAGATGATGAAGATGGTGTGGATTTGGGCCGAAGACAATGGGCCACAAGCATAAAGCTTGGGCCGTAGCCATGGGATATTGTGGGTCGGTCTCCCTTCCTTTAGTTTTGGGCTCGCAAATTATAAACTCTTTCTTTAGACTTCGTTTTTGATGGGCCGATTTCTTGCTACTTGGGCCGGCCGAATTGGACAAACATTTGGATCACATTATGGGCTCGTTTTATCACCAAACTTTGGGCTAGGAACATTCTAGAATCATTAGTTAACGGCTCGTGAGCCCCGTTTAATTACAATATATAGATATGCTTGGCTAGTATAATATTTACACTTTAATTATTACTTCTAGTAGTAATTAAATTCTTTAAACTCTAGCTAGTTGCTCACTCCTTAGGTGTCGGAGTCGAGTTGGTTACTTTAGTTTTCGTTAGTTACTAGTTTCATTACCATCGTTCTCTTGTATTACATTAATTTAGGTAATAATCTTTCTAGTCTATCATACTACATGAGCTAGAAGGTGCCTAAAATTATATATATATATATATATATATATACATACGAGGTTCGAATTGCCATCAATAGTAAGCTTAGCTCATGTTACAAAGATCTCGTTACTTTACTTTTCAAAGTTATCGTTACTCTGTTTTGTTGGTTCTACGTTTGAAGGAATTTCTCCTGCATAGATAATAAATATCTATTGTGGTCGATTTGAACGAATTCAAGCGGCTTACGAACGTATTGTACGATTTCTTTCGTTTTTACTTTTCTCGCAAGATACTAACGCTTTAACTGCTTTTACTTTTCTTGTTATTAAAATTCCAACGTCTTTACTTTTTCTGCAATTTACTTTTCTGCAATATTTACATTTCACGCACATTTACTTTTCCTACAATTTACTTTTCCCGCAATTTACATTTTTGCACCTTTAAAAGTACGCATCATTTACTGCTTTTACAATCCTTACTCTAGTAGTAAGTTGATTTTCAGTCTTTATATTTTCGTCGTTTTATTTTATAAATCTTTTATTTTAAGAAACCTAGCAATGACAGGCTAACAACCTGGCTAGGGGTGTGAAACAAAGTTGGGAGTTATACGGTAAAAATTAAAATGGTATAATTATAGTCTCATCGTTAAAAATTTAATTTTAAGGTTTCATTAAAGATTGTATATGAATGCTAGATTTGTACGTCGACGTATGAAAATAAGTCAATCTTTTAGAGATTGCTATTAACGTGAGTTTCGACCAGGATGAGACTTGAGTCTAAGTTTAACCACTAATACACGTTCTAGAAGTCTAAATGTGGCCTCTTACGAAATAAAATTTTCATTGAAAATTATGTCGATTTAGTTATTTAGTAGTTATATATATGAAAATGAGTTGTTTTTTCATAAGTCACTACTAACCTTGATTTTGAGATATTAACGACGTAATCATTATCTTGAATTTAGATATTTCATTAAAGATTATGTACAGTTACTTTATTTTGTATGACGTATAAAGGAACATGTGTTTTTTTCAAGTGGTACGACAATATCAATTTTGAGGTGTATGAGATCTAGAAGTAGGTTCTGTGGTGACACCCTCAAGTTTTTGGTATTCTTTTACAAATGTAATTCAATTTTGAGGTATATGGTACCTAGAAATAGGTTATGTGGTGGCATCCTCAAGTTTTTGACGTTATTTTATAAATAGTCTTAACTTTGCAATAATGCTAAATTGTGAAACAATTGGCGTGGTGACGTTGCAACTTTTTAACATTATTTATTCATTTAAAATCGTATTAGTTTTGTAGCCATGAGAGTTGGCAACAACTGTCGTGGAAAAGCTACAAGTTTTTAATACATTTAGTTAAATATCCGAAATAATAGTTTTAAGATATACGAGGTGTCTCGTGTCAATATCTCAATTTTCTATTATTTCGACCAAAATATACGTCAGTTTTATGAATATAAATCAATCTTACATATGAAAGTGTGTTAGCCTTTCAGAGGTTACCTCTAATATTAAATTCAAGATACATGATACTGTTTTTACCATCATTCTACCGACTAACCTATTTTTCCCAACCAAGTTTTGCACCATTTGCTTTTTTTCTATACCTGATTTTTGTCTTTTAAATTTCAAAGTTACTGTTAGGAATTATGTGCAGAAGTTGACAAACCAGTAAATTACACATCCAATGTTACAAGACACTTGAGGGTCACACATGTGAGGACCTATAAATCGAATAAGTTAAATAAACCCAGAAATGGAGAGATTGGATTTATAATAGTCAATTATAAATCAGTTAGGTCTTTTCAGTTAGAAATCCCAAAGTTGGAGGGTAATTAATTAGGTAAATTATATATATATATATATATTTATTGTTTAGAATAAATAATAATATATAATAAAGATAACTGATTAATTATAAGTAATTATCTAGAATAATCTTTTCTTGAAGGAAAGAAAAGAATTAGATAATTAAAGGAAACTGAATCTGATGGAAACTGGATTTCTTTCATATATAAATAAGCCTTATGGGTTTAAGATTAATTCATTCAATTATCATCCCATAATCAGTTTCCTGAAAAATTCCCTTTTCTCTCTCTCTCTCCAATTCGGCGCCGCCCCCTCCCCGTCCAAACCAGTTCGTTTTCAGCTTATTCGGGTTTTAGTTCTGCTAGAGGAACATTCGTTTGGTCGTTCACTGGTGGACTTATTCTCAAGCAATCCAGGTAAATCATTCTAACTTTTAACTGTAGGATTAAATAAAATAACGACAAAGGTCTGTGGATTTTAGGGTTTTGTATCCAAATCGCTTCCATGTTAAGATCGAACCAGTGTGGTTTCGGTTACATAAATTTCTAACAAGTTAGTCATTAGGCTTATGGGATTTCTTGAACCAGTTAGGTTTCGAGATACGCTATAATCCTCGTGTTAGTTTGACCCGAGGAATCCCACAAAAACCCAACAGTGGTATCAGAGCCACAGGTTCTAGTCGTTTAATTTTATTTATCGTTAAATTGATCCGTTAAAAATCGTTTCTTGTATCAAAAGCTTAGTGTGTTTTAATTTTTCTTATTGATAAAAATCTTTATTTTGAAAAACTTGGTAATGATTCGATAAACCCGGAAAGTCACCACATGGAAACCACTAAAACCCCACCACCGGATTGGTGGTGGCTGAGGTGGTCAAACCACCGAGGACAGCGGTGGCCGTAGCCGAACCACCAGCACCGGCCGAACCACCGGCGTGGTGGTGGCCGTTCAACCTAGGTCACGGCGATCGCCGGCAACCCCATGACGACGGCTGTTGTTCTCAACAACCAGGCCACACCACAGTTCCGTGGTGGCGGCGAATGGTGGTAACCGGTGTACGAACACCGCAACCACCCAGAAACCACAAACGCGGTGGTGGATGGCGGTGTTCACAGCGGTGGTGGTAGTTTTGTTCGATTCACCGACCGCACCGCGCCTAGCGGTGGCGGCGTTCGACCAACCGGCCGCACCACAGATTGGTGGTGGCAGAGTCGGCTATGCAAATCGCCGACCACAGGCAAGTGGAGGCCACGGGTTACGATCGCCGCCGCTTGTGGCGATGATAGTTCGATTCGCCGGCAGCCGCAAAACGCGACCGGTGATATGGGGTCATTACACCGGCCGCACCACAATGGTGGTTGTGGCATCGGTGTTGATCGGCGGCTGATGTTCGAACACCGCAACCACCAGAAACCGCACACGTGGTGGTGGATCGCGGTGTTTCGGTTGTTGATTGGATCCGTCGAAACCCACCACCGGTTGGTGGTGGCGCTGGTTACGTCCGCCACTGTAGGCGGCGGTGATGGTTGTAATCGCGAACCACGGCGAAGTAGCCACGGCCACACCACCACGAGTGGTGGTGGCGTTTGGTGTCATTTTTCGTAAAACCGACCGCACCTCACATGGTGGTTGCGGTAACAGTTGTGATCAAGGGGCCATGGCGGCAGCGGCGGCAGCTTTGCGCTGCTGTTGTCGGCGTCCAGTCCGGGTGATGGTGGTGGTCGATGGCCGCCTGTGGGTGGTGTTGATCACCGCCACTGTTTTCAACAATAAGCAGGTGTTCGCGCCGCAAGTGGTGGCGGCGGTTACGTCCGTCGCGCCGCGAGCGGGACTGGCGAAAACAAGATCGCGCCGCGATCTGTAGTGGCAGCGATGTTGGCGGTCGTTTGCTGCTGATATCGCTAATCGATAGCGACGATAACTAGGGTTCCGACCCGCGATAGTTTTTCGATCAAATCTCAAAACCCTGTCAAGCCCAAAATTATCAGTTTGGTTTAGGCCTAAAGCCCAGATTTCTGGCCCAAAGATGATTTATTATTTCTGGTCTTATTAAGAAAATTTTGATTTTATCAAAACAGCTATTTTAACTCTTTTGAACAAATAATTTTGTGCTGTTTTGAACAGTTGGTCAAATCACGACACAGTTGAAAATCCAATAATTTTGGTTACAGATCAGCGTGATCAATTAATCTGGCTTAATACGTTTCTGAATAAAATTAATATTTTAAGGAAAAATCTTTCTATAACCAATTTAATCCAAAAGTTTTCAGATTAAAATATTAAATTTACAAAACAGTTTGTTTTTGTAAATCAGTTAAAAACCGGATTTTTGAGAGGAAATAATTTTAACGGATTTAGGCTTGTTTGTAGCTTTATCATGTTGCCTGGTTTATGCTCTATTTTAAATGTGTGACTATTTGAATATATATATCTGTTTGTATATATACATATATAACTATTATAGGACTTGCCAACTTAGGTCCTTTTGGTTATTTTCTGGGAGGCCTGCGTGCCATTTGCAACCCCCTTCTCTTGTAATAATGACCATAGATAATTATTTTATTTTGGAGTTCCATCGAATATGCTGAAGGCCAGTGGGAGCTACACGAGAAAAGCTGAGCGTTTCTTTTTCTGGAGTTCTGACGAAGACACCAAAGCCAGTGGAAGCTACGCTAGGTCCTAGAAGTTCTTTAGTTGAATAGGTCATTATTGGTCATTAGGAATAAGGTTGGCAAACCTATAATTAGTCATTATTAACTGCATGGTTGGTTATATGCTCGTGATAATTAATAGTCATATATATTTGTCAAACATGTTTTAAAATAAGAGAGAGTTTTAAAACAATTTTAAATAATCACGAGAATGAATAGGTTTTTTTTTAAATCACCAATTTTTCCTTGAACCTTTTCATATGGTAGATTTTAAACTTATAAGGAGTAAATGATTGTTTTTATCAAAGAAAGGTAAGTTGATAAAACAGTTAGCTTTAATCAACTAGTGTGCTATTGAAAAATTTAGTTTCAATTAGCAAGTGTTTTTAAAACAGTTAATTTTAAAACAGCGTGTGTTTATGAAACAGTTAGTTCAAAATATAAGTTACCTTTAAAACAATCAGTTTTTCAAAATTATAGTTTTTTTTAAAATCCTGGATATAAAAGGTTTTCAAAATTAATTAAAAACCCCGAAAATCATAGATTCGGCAAAACTGGGATAAAGTTGAGCCAAAAGATCCCGATTCAAGATAAATTCATGAGGAAGTGGTATTTCCTTAGGATCTACTCCAGCGTTTAGAAATTGGTTAATCGGTAAAGATACATGTACTTGATGCCCCGCCCAAGAGAGAGAGACCCAAGTCCTAGTAGCCCCGCTAAATGGTGATTCAACATAGATTCTACATCTCCGTCCGGCCCGAGGAAACCTTTGCACGCCTCCGTTACCTTTTGGGAGGCCTACGCCCCATAGAAACTTTCTACCTGAGACTGTCCTTCAAGCGTCTCAGGTCGTAAAAGTGCATGATAAATACCGCCAAAGCGTCGTTGTGCCTGGGCTGTGAGGGCTCTCAGCCACATGGATAGTTCAATGTGCTCATCGGCGCCTGACCCTGAGAAAAAGAAAGATCTTGTTGTTTCTTCAACAATTTCTGATCTCTAGTGGACCTCTCAGTAAGATTCGAACCCAGATGAAGTTCTGACCATCTGTCAGAGAAAAAAGAACGAACGGATCTTGTAGGATTCCCAAGAAATTCTTCGATTTCTTCCGGAAGCAGATGATTAATCATCTGCTTCTCACGGAACAATTCTACGAGAATTTTTATGAAAGCCTTTCGTTTGCTTCTCTTCGATGGAAGGGAGCCACTACAAAGAAGTTCCGGGAGTTACGAAGGAAGCTTCGAGCTCATATTGGTCATGGGTTGAGAACGGGAATGGAACTTTATGAGATCGAATCTCCCGTTGTTCCTCAGTAGCTCAGTGGTAGAGCGGTCGGCTGTTAACCGATTGGTCGTAGGTTCGAATCCTACTTGAGGAGATTTGAAAATCACAGTCAACACCTCGGTGTAGGTCCGGGATACTCCTTTGTTCAAAGAGAAGAGGACGGATTATTCACATTTCATTTGATGGTCAGAGGCGAATTGAAAGCTAAGCAGTGGTAATTCTAAAGATTCCCGGGGGGGAAAATAGAGATGCATGCGTGCCCCTCCGGAAGCACACACTATAATAAGAGGTAGAAATTCTTTAGTAGCGTATTCAATCAAACGGGTAATTTTCTCCCCGACTACGGATCCCATACTACCCCCCATAAACTGAAAATCCATAACCCCAATTGCTACGTTAATACCGTTTAGTTGCCCTATGCCTGTTTGAACAGCCTCGGTTCAGACCACAGGTAAAAATAAGATTTCCAGAAATTGACAAAGTAATATTTCTATTTATTCATCAAAAGAAACGTCCCTTTTGAAGCAAGAATTGAGATCAGTAGTGCAACCCATCTAGGGCACCTCCGGCGTAAGGTACGCGGACGTTGTGAGTGAACACACCTTGAACATCCGCGTTCAAACCGAAGCTGGGGGTTACATAACTCTGCGAATTATATACGGGTGGTACCGGCAAGAGTAAAGTGATCAGGTTCCCAAAATAGTGAGATCTATTTTGGTTCTGCTAAGTTCACCGGGAGGTACCGGGCCAAAATGCACTTAGAGGGATTGAAACATGTACGAATAATTACCGTTGTCCCGAAAAGATCTAGGAGTAATGTCAGTTAGATATGATTGGTAAAAGTCCTTACCTACCTAAATAGTACAGGCCTGGTGGAGCGTAATCACACCGCACGTCAGGGTGTACAAAATAAGAATCCTAGTCCAATAAATTGATCATTTAAGGGTTTATCGATATTTATTGGAAATTTTCTATTCAAAAATTGCTAAAGCCAAAGTTTTTAAATGTGTAGATGGCAAGCACGGTTACCAACACAAACAATCTTTCCCTCCGCTCTATCCTTGAGAAGGACAAACTTACCGGTCCCAATTTCCTTGACTGGGAGCGGAATCTGATGATTGTGCTCAGACACGAAAGGAAATGGTATGTCCTTGAAGAGCCTCTTGAGGAGGCTCCTCCAGCAAATGCCCCGGCTGCTGCTAGGAATGCTCACAAGAAGCATTCAGATGATCTGTTAGATGTCGCTTGTCTCATGCTTGCAACCATGAGCCCAGATTTGCAAGCAGGGCTCATGAACACAAATGCTTATGACATGATCCGCCAGTTAAGGGACATGTTCCAAATGCAAGCTCGTACAGAACGTTATGATGCCACAAAAGCATTTAATGAGTGCAAGATGATCAAGGGGACTTCAGTAAGTGACCACGTAATGAAAATGAAACGGCACTTGGATCACCTGGAGAGGCTCGGTCACCCAGTTCCGTTGCAGCTAGCAACGAACACTATAATCAACTCACTGTCAGAAGACTACAAGCCTTTTGTAGTCAACTACAATATGAACAACATGGAGAAATCAATAGCTGAATTGCACTCCGTGTTAAAGACTGATGAGTTGAATATGGGGACCAAGAACAAGGCCAAGGACGTGCTTATGGTGAGAGATGGAGGGGTGAAAAAGAAGCATGGGCATGCAAGCACCAGCAGAGGGAAGGGACCAGTTCAGGCCGTCCAGAGTGCACCCAAGGTTCATGGCAATGGCAAGGGCAAGGGCAAGGGCAAGAAGGTTAAGCCAAATAAAGCTAGGACCGAAAATCGCTGTTTCACATGCAATGAGATCGGTCACTCGAGGCAAAACTGCCCAAAGCGTCATGAAGCAGGTATGTAGACCTCGGATATTTATGATTGCTTTAGTTTGTCACTTTTTACTTGTTAGTTCACAAGTATACTGATACCTAGAGCAAATGACTATTGCAGGTGGTCAGAAGTGAAGTGCCCAGGAGTTGCAAGGATCAAGATAGAAATTCATTCTAGATATTTTTCAAGACATTTTATTTATTAAAACAGTTGTGTTTTTAAGTTTATAGTTACATTTTTAAATGCTTATAATTTATTGATGGTTTTGAATTTATAAACTGTTGTCTTGAATTAAATATCTGTTATGCATGAAGTTTTAAATCTGATAAAATCAAGTTTTGACTTGATTTAAAATTAGATCCTAGATATTGCCTTTTACACTAAAAGAGTTACTTTAATCTTAATTGAAGTAATTTATATGAAAATGTTCAAAAACACATAGGAATGTGTTTTTGAAATAAAACATTTATGAGTAAAAGATTATGAAATAATTCTTGTGATCAGATATAATTACTCAAATGTTTAAAAGAGAATTTAGGATATTAACTCAGATAGCGTTAATAACAGTATTTATAGAACTAAGAAAATTCCAAGTAATTACTCAAATGTTTAAAAGAGAATTTAGGATATTAACTCAGATAGCGTTAATAACAGTATTTATAGAACTAAGAAAATTCCAAGTTTTGGAATTAGGATTTAGCAAAATCCAGTTAAGTTTTATAAATGTTAGAATTCTCAAATTCATTACTTAAAATAGAATTGACTAATCAAAGCATTGACTAAGTCAATAGTGAATTTTGAGTAATAGTTGGTTTTCATATAGATCAGTAGGAGCCCAGTTTATTCTCTATCTAGTCTCAGATAAAGAATAAAAAATATAATTATTGATTAAATCTCAAAAAATTGATCTCATCCTAATGGTCATCTATTTCTTATCCAACGACTAATACCCACTTCTCACACTTGTCACCAAATATAGTACTTCTAACCTATGCAGTTAATATCGCGAGATCTCGTTGAGATCTCGGTCAAAAAAAAATCGGTCTCTAAATCTCGGTCTAAATCTCGGTCCCGATTTTCTCGGACGATATCACCGATATTTGGCAATATATGCCAACAATATATCGGTCCGAGATACCGATATCTCAGGTAAGTTCTTTTAGGCTAAAATTTTAATGAACAACGGTCAAAATTAAAAAGATTCAGCCGACCAAAGAAAGAAATCGACTTCAAGAAATCGACTTCTACTTCTGCTTCTATTTCTTTCTCAGATTCGACTTCTACTTCTGCTGATGGCTGATGCTACCTGATTGATTTCAAGAAATCAATTTCTTTCTCATATTCGATTTCTACTTCTGCTGCTACCTGATCGATTTCAAGAAATCGATTTCTTTCTCATATTCGACTTCTACTTCTGCTGCTACCTGATCGATTTCAAGAAATCGATCTGCTACTGTCTACTTCTACTTCGATTCTCAATTCTCAAGTCTCTACTACTGCTGCTACTTAATCGATCTGCTACTGCTGTCTGCTGCTACTTAAACTCTATTACTATGTTGCTTGTGTTGTTTGAACTAATATGTATTAGACTATGTTGCTTGTGTGGTTTTAATTGTTTTGACTTGATCTATATTAGCCATTTAGCATATTATTTAGTACTTATACTTATTATTGATATAATATATATATATATATAAAATTTTATGACCATAATTTTTTACCGATATCTCACCGCTATAACCGATATATCATTTCAAGGTCCGGACCGATATTTCCGATACGGACCGAGATAACTGCCTAGCTTCTAACTGAAACCCAACCCTATCTGTCAAACCACAATGCATGCTATGATTAGGGGATTTTGGCCAGAATGCCCCAAGGGGCACCTCCCATTTGGTTTTTTACCCCTTCTCTCTCTCTCTTTGCAAGCTATACCCCCACAATGCATCTATAGGTGCGTTATAACGCACCTCCCGCTAAAAGACAAAAAAAAAAAATAAGCCTTTGACGAGCAAAAGTCAACAAAAAAAAGCGTTATAGTAGTGTTATAGAAGCGATATGTGTCTGACGCCGTTATAACGCTCCCATAATGGTGCGTTATGGCGCCGTTATAACTGCGTCAGACACATAACGCTTCTATAACGCTACTATAACTGCGTTTTTTGTTGACTTTTGCTTGTCAAAGCAAGGAATTTTGTCTTTTAGCGGGAGGTGCATTATAACACACCTATAGATGCATTGTGGGGGTATAGCTTGCAAAGAGAGAGAGAAGGGGTAAAAAACCAAATGGGGGTGCCCCTTGGGGCATTCTGGCCAAAATCCCTATGATTAGCCTGTTTAATCTCCTGAGTAACCCGACATCTACTCACAAAACGCACCTTTTCCTAGTTTCTAATTCACAAGCATATGGCAAAGCACAAAACAAAAATGTAAAATGGCAAGCAAAACCCAAGAATCTCTCATTTGAGTATGGCAATCACAAAAATCCAAAGTCATCTGATACAACATAATCAAATCTACTACAGCTTCTTACCATCGATAAAAGATGGTCTTATTTCATAGTATGAGCATTTCAAAGCACATCACTATCACAGAGCGAGACTGTAGATGATCTACGATAGACAAGAGTATGCAAGAGCCTTTTCTTCGCTCAGCTCTTCCGCTGTCAAGTCCAGCTTCTTCCTTGAGAACTCATCAATTGAAAGACCTGCAAAACAAATTTCATATATATAATTAGGTATATATAAGAAAATAATGCAAATAATCCTTTTGAAATTATGGAAAAGTTGGCCACCTTGAACTATTGTCCATTCTCCGTTGCGGCAAGTAACTGGGAAGGAGTAAATAAGCCCAGCTGGAACATTGTATGACCCATCAGAGTACACACCCATTGAAACCCATGTTCCCTATAGAAAGAAAAAATAGGCAATAAATTACAAGAGAATAAGGTATCGTTTGTTAGTTAAGATGTCTGATTTCACATCTAACAAATAAGAGGCAAATGATGGACCTCTTAAAATTTCAGACAATAAGAGGTTTTCAAACATTTTTTTAAAAATGAAACAAACTGTCTTAAGTATGCAAACCTCTTAATTTTCAGACTTAAGAGGTTTTAAGAGGTACTTTCTTAAGAATAAACACTGACCTCTGGAGTTCCACAGACCCAATCGCGAATATGGTCACAAGCAGAACTTGCAGCAGAGAGTGCACTAGAGAGCTTCCTAGCCTTGATGATTGCAGCACCACGCTGTTGGACGGTGCTAATAAATCCAGATTTCAACCTATAAAAAAACACAAAATAATATTACATTGTGTCATTTAGCACCATGAAATAAATTCAAGAGAATACAAGAAAACCCTTTTTCGTACCATTCATCATCCTTAATGAGCTCTGGAACAGGCTTGCCTCCAACGGTGGCATGGGTGACATCAGGGTACTGGGTTGATGAGTGGTTCCCCCAGATGATAACGTTTTTAACATCTGAAACTTGAACACCCAATTTCTCTGAGATTTGTCCGAGAGCCCTGTTGTGGTCTAGCCTTGTTAAACAAGTAATGTTTTTCTCAGGGATGGATGGTGCAAATTCCTTCAAGATCAATGCATTGGTGTTTGCTGGGTTAGCAACAACCAAGACCTGGAGGTAGCAAATAGGCCAAAATTTTGTAAGGATGACAGTTATATGTATATATACCAAAACACATAGGGAACAATCAAGGCCGCACTTTATACACCTAACTATTTTTGCATATCATTTTTTTCTTCTAGAAGAAATAGGGCCCAGTGTCACATTTACTTCTGGTACCATCATATAAGTAGGACCCACAAGATGATAACATTAAAATTCAATCATATAAGGAAATATCACATTTTAATGAAACAACAAAATTAGACATATTTCCAAAACTAATCTGATAACAACTTTTTGAAACAGTCCACTTAGAGAAGTAAAACCAATTTTCTACAAGTAAATTGAGGCATTAGAATTAGCAAATATAGCCAAGATCATGCATATAATTCAATATGTTCATAGCAATTCCCACATCAATTTTAATCACCAAAACAAAAAGAAAGTTCAAAACACATCATCTTTATCACCATAACATATAGTTGGTTTTTTATTGTATTTATGCAACTTGATATGCCAATTGAAATTTATGGTTACAAGTCCAAAGCAGATCAATTTTTTAAATATTGATAAGAAAACGACTAATATGTAAATTGATCAACATCACAAGAAAACATTGCAAACATAAGATCACCTTGCAGTTAGCTGCAGCATGCTTCTCAAGAGCAGAAGCTTGGGACTTGTAAATCGAGACATTTTTTGACATCACGTCTTTTCTTTCCATCCCTTCCTTCCTGGGAAATCCACCAACCATGACTGCCACATTCACACCCGTGCATGCCTCAACGGCATCAGTGGTGGCAACAACTCCTGATATAAGCATTTCAATACATTTCCAATATCAGATACATCACTTCCTACTAAACACAATACAGAACCATCAACAGTTACAACAATAAAATAAGTCAACTAAATAAAGACCTTTCAAGAGGGGAAATGCAGCATCCACCAACTCCATTTTCACTCCATTCAAAGCCTCTGCAGCTGGTGGAATATCAAGCATGTGCAAAATCACTGGTTGGTCAGCACCCAACATGATTCCTCTGGCAATCATGGGAACAAGAGCATATCCAATTTGTCCTGTGAAGAAACACAACTTAATCAATATGTTACCATAGACCTCCATTTCTACAAGATCACAGATCTATTGAATTTCAAATACAACATATACTAGTAATATGTTACATCATTTTCATGATAAATAAAGCTAGTCCCAATCCAAAATTCCAACACAAGATGGTTATATTAGTCGATCAAAGTTTAAATCTTAAACATATCAAGACATAATGGACCTACTACCAATGAACCATTTATCCAGATCTTATCTAACTAAAACCAATCAAACAGGACAGCTATGAAAATAAGAATCACATCATGTACTTCGCAAAAATTCAATGGTCATGAACGATGTAACTCACACCTAAACAACATAGAAAAATCGATGATCAGTATTAATTAATCATAATAGTCATCCAAGATTTGACTTCCATCAATTTTCTTCAAATTCACCTATGAAACCCCCAAAACCCTAATTCACCTTGATCTTAACAACTGAAACAAAATCCACAAAAACCTTACTGGTTTCTGTTAATTAACACATAATAAAGCCTACATCCACTTAAAATTCAAAAAAACCAACCAACCATAGGATTTAGATTTTCATCAATTCTCTTGAAAGCAAAACCCTAATTCACCTTGATCTTAAGCAATCAATCAAAAGAGAAAAACCACATAAACCTCACAGTCTCAGTCAAGATTTGGTCAAAGTAGCCACATATACTCAGATCTAATCTAACATAACTCCAAGTCAAACCACAACACACACACTCCATTAACACTTGATCAGTAAACAAGTAGATAAAGTTAAACCTAAAATCGATCCGATCCGATCAGATCAGATCACATAAATCAAACAAGTAAACAAGAAGTATTCAAAGTTGATAAAATGGAATCTGAAGAAAGAATCAAAGTAGATCCATATATAATCAATCATTCACCATTGAAATCCAAAAAACAACTATTGACAGAAACTAAAGATGATAAATACCTGCAGCACCAGTAACAAGAACGCGAACTGGATCTTTGGCCATTGATGGAGGAGTTGAAAAGGAAGAGATTTGAGGAGATAGAGAGAAAAAGGATGAAAATGGGAAGCGGAAAAAGTTTGTTGTAGAAGGTGTAGTGTGACTGAGAGCTGATATTTATGTGATGAGATAGATGTTCCCGAGGTGATTATACCGTCCTACGACGTCGTTTTGGGAGATGATGACCTGGCTTTTATATCTGGGCCACGTCAGTCCGGCTCACGGACCGCACACCTGGTGGCCAATTAGCCAAATAGTGGTTGTGGGCTTTTCTTTTGTGGCTTCAAGTGCTTGGGCTTTTCATTAATAATTTATATACTGAATTGTATTTTTGGTCCTTATGTTTTATCCATTTTTTAATTAGATCCTTGGAGAGTTCTTTTATAGTATTAAAAAATGCTTGCTTTTAGTTTGTGTTTGGTATATGGGATGAGATAAAACTCATTATCCCACGTTTGATATGATGATACAGAATTGTCTCATGTTTGGTGCAATATGGGACCAGGAATATAATTGGGAGTTTGGGACAACATCGGACAAAAAATATGTTTTCTTGTTCTATCAAAATAGGTGTAACAATATGGGACAAGAATGTGACATAATAGAAAGTATTAGTAATTAACATTGATTTCATATATAACTTTAATATAGTATTTGTTTTAGTTGTCATCACTGTTAGTCTCTACCACCAACACTGGTAGCTACCACCATCCACCATCTACATGACGACCATCTTCACGACTATTGTTGCAAAAACCTTAACCATGCCTTATCCAGTTCATTAAGATCTTACAAACCAAATAAAACATAATTTTATCTTTGTACGAGTTGGGTTTTTCCAAACTATCATCAATTATATCAAAATTTTCTTTTAAATTTGGTACTACTAAATATGTAAGTATTTTTTGGAAGGAAATATATATGTATTTATGTATATGAAAATTGTGTCAAATGTTTAAATTAAAATTTATTTTATTTTTAATTATATAATATGATATATATATATATAATTTATCAAATAAGTTTTTGAGGGAACTTGTCTAGTTATGTCATGTCCAATACTACTTGTACCAAACACCAGAACAGACACTTGTTATGTTCATTCCTGTTTTGTCATATCCAGCTTAGTTCAATCACGTCTGCGTACCAGATGTTGTCTTATGGTTAAAAGAGAAGGAATGACTTAAAAATACCATTATACCCTGATGGTGTAAAATATATATATAAAAACAAAATCAAGTTTAACCACAAAATCAGCTAACCAAAATCACCATACTCACAGGCAAGCGTACCTGATCGCAAGCAATATAGTTTAGGAAACTCTGGGTATCGTTCTTACCACTGGGAACAGTTAAGCTAGAAGTCTACCAAAAGTATTAATCAGTTAATCTAGGAAAAAAGGGGATTTTGCTTTTGGAAAAGAATTTTTATAAAGAAAAGATTAAAACAATTAAACAACTAAACCTAACCAATAAGTAGGAAAACTGATAAACAAACATACATCGAAGATAACTATATTCATTATGGTTTACTTTTCATGAGACATAGATTAATGGTTGTTGTTAGAATTTAAGCATAAAGCACCCAAACATGAATATTTAAGACTATCAACCAGGTTTGTCTCTCGGCCCAATTACAGGACCGGTTGTCAAGCAATCTAGTAAAAGTCACCCTAATTAATGCTAGGTCGTGGGATCCTACTATTCAGTCTACTCTTGGTCCAAGTAAACCACTTACCACGTCTCTCCGCGTCACCAGAGTGAAATGTAACACCCCAAATTTTGGAGTAAACAAAAACATTCATTTACGAAAGGTGTTAGTACAAATATACACCAAAGTGTGAGCTCTTCTCAAAAACAGGGGTATAAGTAGTGTATAATTACAATGTTTGTAATTGAATAAAAGATATGATAACCAACTAGTCTAGTTCCTACTAGGAAGAAGACTACAAAAGGGTTATCGTTCTACAGTCAATCTCACGGCCTAGAAGACCGGTCTCTCCAATGTCCCCCATGCTCACTCTAAGCCCGGCACCTACTTGGGAACGACGCCCCTAGCACCTGAGAGACACATCGACACCAAACAAGTGTTAGGCCAAAGGAGCCTAGTGAGTTGTACCAACATAATATCATACATATAAAAGCATGTTAAGACATGTGAGATATACAAGAGTGTATTAACAACAAAATGTAGCATGTTAAACCGGTTTATCTTTTATCTTTGAAAACCGTGGGAGCGACCCACTTTCACCAAGCAAGTTACACATCAGAGTCGAGACACCCCGTTGTCGTCCTCCTACGAAGACTCAAATGGACAACCTTAGAGGCCAGGCACATTCGCGGCCACACGAATGGCGAGGGACATAGGTGCGCACCTTTTGACTAGTGTCACCCAAGACTGAGTCGAACTCGTGTAAACTTGAAAGTGCACACCTTTTGACTAGTGCCACTTTAAATCAATCTCATTTCAAAAATCGACACAGTGTACACCTTTTGACTAGTGCCACATTGTCCAGTTCATGTATGCGTAAAAATATGGGTACTCACCTTTTGACTAGTGACATCCCGATCCACTTTTGACTAGTGGCCATTAGCATTCTACCTTTTGACTGGCGGTGCTTCATAACATTTGTGTTATATAATTTAAGCATTATTGAAGGTCTCAATACTTTCATTCATTTCATATAAGCCAACATGCTCGGGATTCAATTCATTCGCATCATTCCGTGGCATACATAATAACACGCATTTCTCATAAATATTCCAAGTCATATAATCACATAACTTTAACTCATGCATTATTAGCATACGATAGTCTACTCCATGTATACAATATTCCAAGTCAAGCCATTCATACAAGCATCGTTACTCATTCATTTCATGACAATCCTTAAACCTAACAATTTAGGCATTTCATCCAAAATCATGTTTATTCACAATAACCAAGCAAGATATGTAAGTCAAATAAGATGATGTGCTCTTAATTTTAACAAAACGGGTTTAGCAACTCACCTTAGGGTTTACACCCAAAACCCCCAAATCTTCCGATTTAGGTCAAATACGTGAACAAACCTAGAATCAAGTAAATCGAACCTTTGGTTAGTTTCATAACTCCTATCACATAGATTAACCAACCTTAAATGGTTTAGATAAAGCTTACCTTGCCAAATCTTGAACAAACCCTAGAATGAAGAATACTTTGCAACAATGGTGATTTGAGGTTGTAAGAGGTGGAGAAGATGAAGGTGGAGGAGATCTAGATACCAAATCTTGCTACCTTGAAGCATCAATCCATCCTTGTAGTCTTGAAGTGCTCGAAAAATCGAGAAGATAGCAAAAAGAATCGAGAGAAACGGAGTTGTATAGAGAGAGATATGAAGAAATGAAGAAAAGGGCTTAAAATCGCGTCTTTTAGGTCAGATCAGAAGCATCGGCGGGTTATCGGCGGGTAATACCCGCATGAAACCCGCCCATACTCAGAAATCAGCCCGAAACACGTGCGATTCACTCTTTTGGCCATAACTTCTTCGTTATAGCTCCGATTTTGCTCCGGAAAGAACCGTTGGACTCGTATTTCAATTTCCCATCCAGCAAGACCATAAAATCCATGATTTAACCCAAAGTCCTATTTTTCATATTTTCCTTAAAAGATCCACAATGGCCCGAAGTTGTGTTAACCAAAAATTACGGGTGTTATATGGAAGGTAAGGGAGGTTGATTAACCTGACGGAGTCTACCTATCTTATTGTCAGAAAAATAGATACACCCAACCAACAAGTTCAGATAGCCACAGTTTAATCATTAACTTCGGAATCAAAGACAAACATTCAACAAACCAAAAATCTATTAATTAATTAAAGATCAAAAGTAATTAAACCATAAGAACACCAAAAGGGTACTAGTACATAGACATACTAATAAGAAATGCAAAAACAAACCAACTAAAGACCGGCAGATTTGTTGTAGCATCCCCTCGAATCATCTCCTCCGTAGTCATCACATCGAGCCTCCGGCTTCTTGGGTTAGAAACCCTAAGTGGTTCCCATGTTCTAACCTAACCTAATTATGAGAGAGTATTTTCTGAATTGTGTGATTTTTGGATGATTAAAACTGATGACCCAAGGCTTCTATATATAATAAAACTCGGCAGGTGGATCTGGCGATCGCGAAACGGCAGTTTCGCGGCGCTAAACGGCAAAGATTGCTTTTGCGGCGCGAAACGGGCAGCTAAATCCTCCAGAATCTTCAATTTAGTGATCTTTTCCTTTTATTCGAGCTTCCAAAATATTCCTTTGATCATTCTTTCCTTTAGCGGCGCGAGATTTCCTTTAGCGGTGCGAAATCCAACGGAAGGAATATTCTGGATTATTCTGTCTGATATCCTTCCTTAACAGCTGAAGATATTTTCTTTGGGAGAAAGTCTTCCATTTGTTGGAGAATTCTGGAACATTCCGGAATTGATATCTCTACCATGTCTGATCAGATCCTTTCTTTAGGAGGAAGCAACTGACTTGGAAGGGAAGAAAAGCTCATAAATGGAAACCATTTAATTGATTTTTCCATTTCTTCACAAAGTATCCATTTTTGACATTTTTTACCCTCTTTTTGTATTTTTCTGCAAAAGTGCCTCCAAAACCTGCAAAACTCGAATTCAAGCTTTTTAAGCCAAACTGTATTCAAATTACTCTCAAATTAAATACAAAAGTGGGGAACTAACGCAAGTAAAACATGTATAATTTTGGAGTTATCATACCCTCATCGACAAGTCACGTAGAACGATTGGCGGGAGGGAAGCTAACAAAGGCAAGGACCAAAACCAAACTTTTTTGAATTCCATGAGGTTTTTTGCAAAAGAAATAATGTAGGGACCTAACGGAAATCATCGACATATTTTAGGACCAAAAATGAAGTTAACTCTTATTATTGAGACTTTGTTAACTTAATTACTTTACAGTACTTGTACGACATTATTACAATAATACTATTTTTAGCTAAATTTATATCTCAAAATTATGTAAGTGTATAAATTGTGTGTGGAAATCATTGAACGCATAACATATGTAAGAAGAAACTAGTATTTTTTAACATGTTACCGACTAATTAGAGTATCTTGGGAGATGCAAGATAGGTGAAAAATCAAGCTAATCTAAATTGTTGAAATAGAACAAACCAAGTCAGTTTATTCAATTTAAATGATATTTTTCAGTATGTTTCAGTTCATAATAACTAACATCCATCTAATATATATATATATATATATATATATATATATATACATACAGAGGGAAGTTATTTTGTAAACCACAAATAACGTGTAAACTCATAGAGTCATAGTTGCATAGATTAAATCAATAAAATTGATTTATGGAGTTGTTTAATATGATGAAAATATTTCATAAACGTCAAATTTTGATGAAATTGTTTCATATTTTGATGTTTTTTATTCATATGAAACTTTTTTCTGGTTTCAATGAAACTTTTTCATTTCTATGTAAATAAACACCTTCATATGAAACAATGTCATCAAAAAATTTAGGATATGAAACATTTTTTTTTTGGAAGAGGTGTCCCAGACCACATTGGGCCCACACTAATCCTCGGCAATTTTGGGCCGAAGCCCGACTGCTAAAGCATGCAGCCCGGGGTCGAAGCCCTGTACCTCCAGAATGCGTCCCCCAGGGCTCGAACTCGGGTTCACCACTATGTAGTGCCCAAGCCTTACCACTAGGCTAACACTCCTTTGGTGATATGAAACATTTTCATCATATTAAACAACTTTACAAAAGATTTTTCATTAATTTACATATGCAACCATGAGTTTACACAGTTTACACGTTATTTGTGGTTTACAAAATAACTTCCCTCCATACATATATACATATATATATATATATAAAGTAAATTACATGTTATTTTTATGTAGTATTTTTATGGATTGACTTAATATGAATGAAACGAGTCCCTATAGTTTGTATTTTTCGTAGGTTTGGATTCCTCATGCTAGCACCGTTAAAAGTTTGTTATGATGAAGACACTTTATTCTTTTTAAGTCTTTGTGTCATTTTATTAAACTTTAACTATATATAATATATGCATGTACAAGACACACACACATTGTCACTAAACGCAAAAAAACTAGCAATTGGCTTCTACCATCTTTTCTCAAGTTCAAGCACCGGATTTTTGTCCAAGCAAAAACTACATTTGCAGTGCTTAGTTGAAGTTTATTTGAAAAATGAGCTTTTCTTCATGATGTTGTTCATCATGTCTGTAAAAATTGATAGTGATCACATCGAAATTCTCCTATTCTATAATTTATATTGTATTAAAACCCTAAAAAGTGAAAATTCAATCCGGATGCTACTTAAACACTATTAAATTTTAGGGTTAACTAAAATTTCACCCCAAATACTTAAAACTTTCTTCTCTATCTTTGCACCAAAAACACAACGACAAAATGACACCAACATTTCAAGTTTGCTTTTTGCTTTTTGGTTTTACTTTTGGTTCAAACTATAGACAAACCAACCTAGACAAAATCACAAACATTGGCTTAAAGCATTTAGGAAAACTGGAGGAAAAATAATCTTTCTTCTTCTTCTTCATTACTTCGAGTCATAAAATCAGGAAAACATACAAGAAAAAAGAGTATTTTTCTTCTCCTTCTTCATTGTTTGTGGCTTTGTAGAGTAACCATGCAAAGTGGGAGAGATGAAACGTGTGTTCTTGATGAAAATGTATACCAAAAATGTATGTTGAAAATGTTGTATCGATCCAAGATACAACCTATTGGAACCTTAACCATTTTTTATAGAAATATGAAACTTGTGTAATTAAATATATCAGGACCTAATCTTGTGATTCTGTAAATGTGCTTGCTTTCCAAATATGAAGAATTGAGGGAAGGGCCATTTGCCAGGGTTGGAGGAATTGATTTTGCTTTCCACAAAAGAATATCAGTTTTAACTTTTTTTAAACTTTTTTTATTTTTTTTAATTTGAAATGTTCATACATATGAATCATATACTTGTATATTTAAAAGCAATTTAAAAGAAATTGCAAATTTGACCCAAATTCTCTTCAAATAAAGTTTAAAAAAAGCTACAAGAACAATTTAGATAATTTACTCCACGTCTTTATAGAAAATAAGGTTAAAACTTAAACCATAACAATACTATCACTCGTCCTAAGAGAGTTTTGTTAAAAGAAAGTCAAACTTTTTCATTACGTTTTCACTCTATAAACTTAATTTGTTAAAATCACTAAACCAGTGGAACAAAAATGTAATTCACTATATACGCTATGCTAATATCATAAAATGTACTAGAAACCAATACTGTCGACTTCTTTATTTATATTTATATCTTTATAAAAAGTCAACTTGTAGGTTATATAATTTTGTTGAACATGACTCATTGATTGTTCTTTTTCCCTAGAAGCATGAATACATGGGTCATCAATATTTGTCCAAAGGAAAGCATGCTTCGCATATTCCTAAAGTCAATTGCTTTTATATTCTTTTCCATTTTTTATTTAATAAGAGTTGTGAATTAGAAACATTAAAGTTGAAAAAATTGAAATATGTCGATCATTTTATGGGCATAAGTTGGTTGTTGACATATAAATTAGGTTATATCCAGATAGTAAAATTATGAGCGAATAATCATAATCCTACAAGTTTCATGCAAAAAAAATGAAAGATCTCTAGCAAAGAGTTTTATATTGGTTTACCTTTACAACATGTATTACATCGATATCCATTACGTGAAGGTAGATAGACTTGTTTAATATTGGTTAAATAGCTCTTAACTTTTATGTTTGTTGTGATTAAACGGGCACGTGATACGCCTTGGGATTACTAAACCGAATCATAGTAACTAGCAAATCTCGTAATGGAGTAAGGTAGGGTGGAAAATGGTAAGATGTTAGATGTATGCGAACTTTTCATGTGCTCAAAGTAAATGGAAAGTTGTTTCTTCAAAAACCTTTTACTCACTAAAAAATTAAAGGAAAAATGATCCATAAAAACTTTTAGTGCTTCGAAATTATTGAAATATGCAAAGATTTCATGTAGCTATTATACCAAGAAACTCACCAAACTTTGCAAAGAGATTAAGTACTAGAGTGATGTTGAATTTGACTATATCGAAGCTATCGAAGTTGTATCAAACTTAAAAAGTTTATATTTTAGAAGAAAATAAACAATATAAATTGTAAATAAAATGAGCTAAAACCATTAAATAAAAACCACTTGGCTATGGGTGTTAGCGATGTGATTCAGAAGGTTTATCCCTTAAACGAAACCACAATGATTGTTTAGGAATTTTAAGCAGTTTAACAAGTGACCAGACCGGTCAAATTGGACCACAAAGGCGATCTTGTACATATAAGTCGATATAGGCTCCTTGAGTTTATTATGAGCTTTAAACAAAGAAAACATAATATGTACCCCAAAATTTTATTGATATAACAATTTTAAAGAAAATACTATGATGAATTATAAAATAAACATCTATCTATCAATAAAGTTAAAAACAATATTAAGTAAGTTGGAAAGTTAAACAAGTGCACCAATGATAGATGTTTACACAAACATTGAACTAACTACTAAGGTCCAAATGTCTATTGAGTTAGTGTGACAAAGAGATTTGCACATTTCTTAATACGAGCAAGGCTAAGATCTTCAAGATCTACTTAGTAAGATTAACAAACCGAAAGTTACTACTTGTGGAACTTTATGACAAAACCGTAATCACAACCTATATGATGGAGTTTCGAGAGGAGAAAATTGTATGAGACCCATTTGTAATCGACTACGTTAACCATTTAAGTTTTTGAAAAATATTCTCATTTAATATTTGTAAATCTAAAATCACTACAATTCTCTCAAAACAACCAAATTTATAAACATTTAGCTTTGCACTGGAAGTTTCGTGAAAACATCTGATTCTTAGTAGCCCAATCCCTGTGGACGATTTGTGATCCATACCACGATATTACTTGAAAAGCGAACACAACAATAGTATATACTTACATTATTTTTGTGCCATATTTTATATTGTGTATATCTTTCTATCAGTAGTCTAGACAGAATCTTTGCTATAAAAAAGTATTCTCATGATAAGCTTTTTTGGCCATTATATCAATTATGATCAAGCCGTTGGTAGTTTCCGTAGTTGACATATCTTTTCCTTATCTAAGAGATTTAGGGGCGTTTGGTTCATTTTAGGGAATGGAAATGGAAATGAAAATAAGAATGCTTGATAACGAGAATAGAAATGAACATTGCATTGATATTGTCTGGTTAACTCAATATAATCAATGAAAAATTGTTTCATATTAAAAAAATATGTTCTTCAATTTAAAAAAATTCAAAAGATTTCCCATTTAACATCCATAGAAGGAACAAATCTATGGAAAAAAGAATCAAGTAGATATAACATTTTCATTCCTCTCGATTTGAATCCAAACAAATCATATAAAAAACACGAACATTTATTTTCATTATTTTCACATCTATTAGGCTATATTTGTTTTTCATTTTCTAGCCAGATTTTTAAAATTCATCTTTTACAAACATTCATAAAATACAACTCAACCTCTACGATAAGTGATCTACTTCTCATGTAAATTTGGTTCTTTCTTGACTTATCACCATAACAATTCTCTTCTTATTTTTCCCACTTAAAACATATAGGTTTGATTATGTAAATTGTTGAACCTTTTTCTATATATTGGGTCATACAAAAAAATTGTCACATATATATTGTAAATGTTCCATTATTTGACATGAATGCCATATCAAATATCCATATATCCTATTGTTAATGAACACTCCCTTCAAAGTTCGTTTTCAAAAAGCACATTTGAAACAACAATCTCTATCGAAAGAGAAGGACCACATATAGCATCATCACTTCCGATAATGATTCAAATCGTATATTATAAAGTTGAAGTTGAAAGGGGTCTAGGATAACTTAGAAGATAACAACATATCTACATTAAAGGTAATCTACCAATGAATTCATCGAGATCTCTTGACTTCCAATAAATTCATTAGGGAAAAAAATCTCCTATCAAGACATCACCTTTTCTATCTCTCTACGAGTTGCTTTAAGGATTTTATTTTATTTATTTGAAGTATTATAGCAATAATTAGAGGATTTTATTTTAGGGTTCTTGTTTTAGATTTGACCATCTTTTATCTTTAAGTTTAGTTATTTATATGTTTGAGTTAACATTAAGAAGTATTAATATGTAGTCCACTCATAACCCACTATATTGAATCTCCTCTAGGGTTGCAAATTGTCCATTAGATAAAATTTAACAATTTGAACTTGTGCCCGATGTTTTAAAAACCGGGTCGAACCGGTCAAAACAGGAACCGTCGAACCGGCAAAAAGACCAGGTTAAATGTGACTGATTTTATGGCGTTTTAAGAACCGGAGTGAACCAACCGGTTTATTGATAAAACCGGTTAAAAAAAACTTACATTTTTTAGTTTATGTAAAGTAGTTTTTTTAATGTTTTTAGATTGATGTAGAACTTATTGTAGTGTTATTTTTAATGTTTTAACTTGTAGACATCAAATTCTTGGGTATATATATATATATATAGGTGGGTATCTAGGAAAATGAAAAATACATAAAAAATTAAAAATGCTTGAAACTGGTTGAACCGAGAACCGGTCATCACACCGATTCAACTAAAAATCCGATTTTTAGAACATTGTTCGTGCCTCCTTTGGTCTCGTATTTGCAATACCATCTATGTAGTTTAGCTCCCCACAGTGACCTCTATCTTAGGCCATTAAGAATGATATATAATGTCCTAAAGTTGTCTTATTAATCCATGTCACTTAGGTTGCGTTTGGTACGTGGGACATGACAAGATAGGACGGGACAAAACTTACTGTCCCACGTTTGGCGCAGCATGAGACAGAACAGAAATTCACTGTCCCACGTTTGGCGCAACATGGGACATAACAGAAATTCACTATCCCATGTTTGGTGCAGCATGGGACAAAGACAGAACAAGGACAAGGTAGGACAACATGAGACAAAAAGGGGGTTTTTTTTGTTCCACCAAAATAGGTGGAACAACATGGGACAGAAATGACACAGAAACTAATATATTACTAATTAACACTCGTTTGCTATATAACTTAAATATTGTATTTTTTTTTAGTGTTTACCACCACTAGTCGTGGACGCCACCGCCACCGGTAACCACTATCGGCCACCTCCACCTCCTCTTCCACTACAACAACCTCATCCACCACCTCTACAACTATGATCGGTTACCAACCACCACCGTCTACCACCTCTACAACTACCACCACCACTATCCACCATCTTCACGTTTTCCACAACCACCGACCACCACAACCATCGTCACTACTAGTGTTATCGTTGGCCACCACCTCCACCTTTACCATCACTGTCAGTTACATAAAAATCTTACATATATATATATATGTGTGTGTGTGTGTGTGTGTGTGTGTGTGTGTGTGTGTGTGTTTATGTTTATGAAAATTTTGTAATTTTTTTATAAATTATATAGTTTACTCAATTTTTGTTAATTATAACTATTATGTGATATATAAAATTAGCAAATAATTTTTTAGGGGAATTTGTCTAGTCCAGTCCAGTCCAGTCCTAGACGTACCAAACACAAAACAGACATTTGTTCTGTCCAGTCCTGTACTGTCCCGTCCAGTCCCGTCCTACTCTCTTGTCCTGTCCAGTCCTGTCCCATCCTGTCTGCGTACCAAATGCTACCTTACAAAACTAACCAAAGAATCAGCAATAATGACAAATTCTCATTTGTACACAAGCTAAATAGTCAATAAACCCAATATTATTGAATCCCACACCAAGTAGGGTTTGAAAAAGATAAGATACAGGCAACATTATCTCTATCCTAGGAAGTAGAAAGATTTTTTCCATAAAGACAACCCCTCCCCAGGGGATTGTAGTTTTAGAAAATATAATTTTGCAAGAAGCTTACCATTAATCATATTATATATGCCTGCTACTGTGAAAACTCACATATGGTCCTCCTAAAGCCACTAAATTATAAGGGACAATCACCAAACCAAACTAGCCAATTCTAAAATTTCACCAAACAACCATTTATTGGAGGGTTTGGTTTCTGAAAATATATCCAAATTGTCACATTTTGCTATCGTATGTACTGACCTTAAAATCTACCATTTAGCGTACAAAGTTCTAAAACCTACCAAATAATATACTCCTTTACCTTTTCATTCGGTAGCCAGTATTTTTAAGGATTTAGTTCCTGGAAATGTATCCTAATTATCATATTTTTTGCTATTATATGTACTGAACCTTAAAATGTAAAAGTTTTGAAGCAAGTTCTAAAAATGTATGTACGAAACAAGTTTCCCAATACACTAAATAGTAGGTTTTTGAAACTTCAGTACATTAAATGGTACTTTTCCAGTTTGATATACACAATGACAAAATGTAACAATTTAAATACATTTTAAAAAACTAAACCCTAACATTTATCACGTAAATTCACAAATTTGCTTACCAAAGTTCCACAAATATGGTCCAGAAAGCATTATCTTCTGCTTTCTGGCTGAGATATGGCCCACCATCTCTAAATATGTTTTCTCTTGTTGAGGTTGATTGCACAAAATCATTAGTCATTATTGGATAGAATGAGTGACATGTTGGAGAACTATAATACACTAGAAATTACCATTTTTAACCTTCTATGTAGTTTAATAGTCGTTTGGAATCCGTTTGATAAGTGTTCATTAAAAAAAATTACATTACCTATAATTACATTGTAAATACAAGTTATATACAAAGTACTACTTGCTCAAAACAACATATCATATTAAATGTTTCCTAAAATATGATACATATATCTGGAATTCCTTAAAACAAATGCATTACATAGTTGCATTTATAATAATCAAAAACATAATAGTGCAAAGAGCCAAAGCTCCTTCACAACCTCTTGAACCTTGCTCCTGCTTAACTTTTGTTTTAACATTTTTCAATTTAAAATTTTGACTTGGAGCAACCTTACGTTAGCCGTAACCTCTTCACGAGATTGGAGCAACCTTACGTTAGCCGTAACCTCTTCACGAGATTGGAACCCAACTTACCAAACACCAAATGGCCACAAGCCCTTTGTAATCAACTTCAGTTGCTAATGGGCCTAATAGATAAACCGAAACCATATGCTTCATTCCCAAAAAGAAAAATTAAACCATTAACTAAAAACATAATTTAATAGAAAAAGCAAGTAAATTCACATTTGATGGAATAAGATTATGAAAAAGTAATGTATGTAAACAACGTATTAGCATTTTATTGATGAATGTTCAACAAAAAAAATGGCCCATCATGAGTGTAATAGTCAAATTAAGATACCTATTTTTAAGATGTAAATTACAAGAATAGATAAATCATCACTCTCCTTAAGATTGTTAAATGTATCTATGTAGATGATGAATCAAATATGTGCATTTTGGAGCATTGTGCACCTAGGAACAGGGGTGTAAACGAGCCGAGTCGAGCCGAGTATCAGGTAGTTCGAGTCGAGCCGTTAGTATCTCGAGTCGAGTTTTTTTCGAGTCGAGTATTGACCAGGTTCATTCGAGTCGAGTTTTGACCGAGTCGATTTCGAGTGGCTCGCGAGTTTTCTTGTATTAAGCCGAGTCGAGCCGAGTATCAGGTAGTTTGAGTCGAGTAGTTGGTATCTCGAGTCGAGTTTTATTCGAGTCAAGTTTTGACCGGGTTCATTCAAGTCGAGTTTTGACCGAGTCGATCTCGAGTAGCTCGCGAGTTGTCTCGTCTCATTTACACCCCTACCTAGGAAGATGGAGTTCCTTATGTATTGAGGACAAACTAAAAGGTTTGATTTGAAGATTAGCCAGCTTTGTATCTTAATAAAATAAACAAATACTTAGCACAATCAATCTAAGTAGAGATATTCTTGAAGTAGAGATGCATTAGTTATGTTGATACCAACATCATTGGCAGACTTTACTTTTAATTTCATTTGAATGAAATCAACAAAACTGAATTATCATCTATCTACCTCCTATAACTAACCATTTCTACATTTGTTACAAAAATAATTGCAAAGAAATATCGAAGTCGATCTTCTCATATTAAAGAGGAAAAGAACAACTCAACAACTGTATCTAAAAATGGTTCTTGCCCTTTCATGAAAACTAAATTATAGGCATTGGGTGCTAAACACTAACGAATATCAGTAAAATATATTTATTTTCCCTCCAATCGAACAATTAACAATGCATGTGGAGTGAAGTATTACTGCGATATCTGAATAATGACTATCAGTAAAGAAAATAGGAGACCATACCTGCAACAAACACTTGGGAGAAACTGAAACTCTAGAAACAACCAACGAACAAGCGAGCTCCAATTACAAACTTGCTCTATGACTAGTTGCATTTTGTTTAGAGCTAAGAATCCCATTGCATCTAATTTGCTTGGGTGGAAGATTCCCTATAGAAGCATCAGGAAGAAACAGAGTGACCACAAATAAGCAACAGTAGACTAAAAGACTCCACACAATCCAAATATGAAATACAGATTAACTGACTAAACATGTATGTACCTTTAAACATTGGACTCATCAGCAAGTACCAAAGGCAGGCATCCTCAAAAACTTGAAACTTAATATAGATATGTAAACAATAAAAATTCATTATTAGGACAACAACTAAAAACGATGTCCAATGCCCGCATAGATATCAACCAAGGAAACCCATAACAACAATAACACATAAGTTGATCATGGCCATTCAAAGCTTTATAATCTGATCCAATAATAAAACCAACATCCAAAACAGTCCCATATAATCTGATCAAAACAACAAAACATAATCCAAAGAGCCCTATCAACTTTAGAACCCCATAATTAAAAGCAGCTTCAAAACAACTCCTCACCTTCCTAATCTCATACAAATAAGGCAGCATCTAATAATAATTATCGACATTTGATCTAGCATAACAGATAACATGATAGCACAACTACAGAAGCGTATCAAGAATATTCTGACAACATAAGATGATTTAAGTATTACATATAAACCATGACACCGCTTCTTCAAAGAATTAAACGATCTACTGCTGGGGTTGCCAAATACATCACCTTGTATGGTTGAACATAAAACATGAAGAGGAGAAACTGAGCAAACCATAAGTTTGAACCTTGAACCCAGACCTTGCATCTGTTTCCTTCATTTGAAAAGCATAAATCGAACCATCAAGCAAAGCATACCCAACCAGAAACAAAAGGAAGAAACCAATATGAGAAGAGAACATCAAGCAAACTATACCAGAAGCAGGGAAGGGGCCGCAAGACAGTCTCGATGGTTTCCATGAAGAGAGCCCTTATGGCATCCTTCATTTTTGAAAAGGAAACAGATGGAATTAGAGCCCTTAATGCATTGATTATAAATGTATGCTTCAACCACATGTAAATCAGATAATAAAAAGAGATTTTTAAAATCAATGCGTTATACAATAGTAACTTGTGCCTGAGATGTTGTGTTTAAAACTTCTTGACTAAATGCTTTATATGTAGTATAGATATAGATACAAACAGAACACAAAACTGATTGAAAAGAATTGGAATTTGCATACACTTATATTATAGGCACAGTTCAAAGAACTCGCCATGGCGTAACTGAATCTATTATCTATCAAAGCTCTTGCATACAAGAACGAAAGGTTTCACATTTAGAAGACGAGATTGTGCTTCAAGAAACCCTTACATCCAAATGAATATGCCTGGATACAATGTACGGATCTGGGAAAAAGTAGTTTAAAACACTTACGGGCTTCAATGGGTTTAAGTGAAAATGGCGAATCCCCATAAAGAACTTCAATTCCAGAAAGCCTTATTGTCCACTTCACAACCCAGTGAGTCATTGCTGTAAATCCGTAATCATTCACGGTTGAACTGTATACACAGAGCAGAAGACAGAGAGCCACTTTACCCACAAAAAAGAACGCAGAGCCGGTGATCATGATTCATGAATCACCTCTTGGGAAATCACAATGAACTACTCAATGGCAACCGTGAATGAGGGGAATTATAACCTTGAAAGTTGGCCTGAAACTCTTGAGTGTTGGATTCGTGTTCGAGAAGAACAAGGCATTGAAATTCAAATGATACAGATGTGAGGGTGTTGGGCAATGAAAGATTCCAGAGGTGTGGGAAGTGATCATGGGGTGGGGGTCAGCAGGGGTTTCACAGAGCTTCAAGAGGTTGCACATGATGATGCGTAGTAGGTTGCACCACTAAAATTTAGTAAAGTAGCTTATTATGCAATATTTTGATGTAACTAAGAGTTGTTAAGAAGTTAGACTAAATGCTTTATATATAGCAAAGTTGGAGACAAAGAATCGTATGAGAAAAAGAATTAAGGTGAGAAGCATAAGAAGGGATTTGGACCCTTGATCACTTTTAATCTCACCCCCATGCATGAATTGCGCATCTCACAGGAATTGATCTGGTGCATCTAGGTGCACCTTAATTCTTTTGATCTTCGATTAGGATTGATCCAAGGGTGAAAAGTCCTTACCCTTCTCACCGGAACCCAATCCAGTAATTGGATTGGATCGGTTTAATTAGACTTCCATCAATCCAAATTGAATATTGAAATTTTGGATCTGAACCAATCCAGTCTTGGTTGGTCGATTGTAATTGGAACTTATAACTTTCTGCAAATCCATAACAAATATGATCATATTTTGATTAGAAAAACTGATGGTTAAAGTGCATGTTTCAAACTTAAAAAAGAAAAAACTAAACCGATTAACCTAATTGCATGATTTGGTAGAAGAAAAATAAAAACCATGATTGTAAGCTCTGTTATTCATCCATACTTAGAAATTATTTTGCCCAAATTAAGTTTGGTTACTATCTTTGTAGCTATTTGAGATTAACACAGCTACAATTTCATTAGAAGAGGAAATTTAGATAATCAGAAATATCGTTTACATTTAACAAAACCACCTCCTATGAAAGTCATTGGTAAAAACTAACCTTCTAGCATACTTTTACTTATTTTACGGGTAAGTTGTTTTACACCTGAGCCGGGGTATTTAACATCTGAGACACGTCATTTCAAGATCATCGAGCCAAAACAGATAACAAGGTCATGCTCTTAATTGGAAACTAATTTTAGGTCACTTAACTAAATGACCCTACTATGTAGCAGGAGTTCCCTTTTTAACTATGTGATGCAATCCAAATGAATTGTTTCATTTGTTATATGGGCTATTGGTTAAGAAAAAACCAAGAAATTGGATACGAAAAGATGCAACATAACAGTGAAGTGCAACCAAGAAATGTTATATGAAAGAGCACAACTTTGGAGCAGAAAGAGTTGTGGTTTAGAGTATTTCTGTCACAACAATGCCAAACACAGAGAAACCCAGGCAAGAATTTAAACATACACAAAAATGTAACTACCTAAGGTCTGAAATTATACTAAAGGACATCATATTTCAGTCATCCTCTACAGAAAACCATAGATAACTTTTTACAGAAAGCCATTAACTTTGTGGATGTACCAATGTGCATGTGTGTTGTATGCCAGGGAATGAGAGTTACCTGCAAGGAATCTTAAACCATCGAGTGTGGTTTGAACCACCACTAATTGAGACTAGAACCGGAAGCCTTCTGTTCTTTTGCCTATAACTCTGTTCTTTGGCCTCAAAGTTTAATGAAGAAAGACATGCCTACAACAATTCTCATATCGTGTTGTTTGTGCAATAAAAGACAAACATTTTCATAAAATCTTGAAGTAGTTTACTGACAACAACGAATAATTTAAATAGAAATGCATCAAAATTTACATCTTCCTCCTGAAATTGAACAAACATATTATTAGCTTCAACTATAATTCCTATTTTCTAAAGAGTATATGGGTAATTAATTACACAGACCTTTTACGTTCTACTGTTGCTGCAAGACTATTGGCATCTGTACAGGCCATACAAGCATATAATACATCCTTATGCAATATCTGCCACACGTTCAGATAATCTTTTAATTTCATCTTTAGAGATGCGTGGTTCAACCTCACGAAGATTATTAATGAAGAAAACTGCATCATCCCTACGATGAAACTTGCAATACCAATCCACAATGGAGTTGTATGTGCTCTCGTTTGGTTTGCACCCTTGTTTAATCATGTATCTGACCACATCAATGGCCTCTTCAAACAATTCATCAGCAGCATAACTAGTAACGAAGGTATTATATGTGATGACATCTGGATTAACACCGGATTTCCTCATTTCACTCAACACCCTTGATGCATCTTTCATCTTCCCATTTCTGCAATATGCATAAATCACGGTGTTGTAAGAGATAACATCTGGTTTGAGTCCTTTCCCCATAAGATCCCTCAAAATTTCTTCAGATTTCGGGAAATCTGAGGATCGACTATGCATATACATCAGAGAATTGTATGTGGCCAAATTAGGAGAGAAACCGCTTTCTTTCATGAAGTTCACTATGTCATTCGCCTCCATTGACATCTGCCTCCTTCCATAGATTGCAACCATGGCATTGAGAGTATTTATGTCATGAGAAAACCCCCTCTCTCTCATTTCAAAAAAAGCTCGGTCTGTTTCCTTTAAAAGGTCGCTTTTGCTATTAACCAAAACTAGGGTTTTCAACAAGACGACATGTGGTTCGACCTCACCGGAATATATCTTCTCCGCAAAAGCACGCATTCTGTCGATCGCCTTACCGTTTGCATAAGCATGAAGTAGAGAACTATAGGTACACTCGTTAGGTTTACAACGTTGGTCTTTCATTTCGTCGAGAATCTTCTCGGCCTGCTCCCAAAGACCTCCACGAGCCAATGCGGCTAAAACGGCATTGTACGTGGAAAGGTCCGGACTCACGTTAGCTTCCAACATACTTCTGTAAACGGTCATGGCTTGATCTAACGAGCCACATCTACTGTAAGCACCTATCAACGTGTTGAACGTGTCTCTCTCGGCAACAAAACCGGCTCGTTTCATCTCCTTAAAGACTCCAGAGACTTCACCATCCATTCCGTTTTGGCCAAAAACGGCCAAAAGCGTATTCCACGTCACAATATCAGGAACACATCCGCACTCCCTAATCTCCTCAACGACCTTCATCATCTCAGTGAACCTCCCCCGGTTACCGTGCATCTTAATCAGGGCGTTAAACGTACAAATGTTCGGTTTGCAGCCCGAGCTTATCATCTCCTCAAAAACCCTCATAGCATACTCATCTTTCCCGGCTTTCTCAAATCCCGAAAACAGGGTCGTATAAGTGAAAACGTCCGGTTTTATCCCTTTGGCCGACATTTCTGCTTTCAACTCCATTGCGTCATCAAACAAACCGACTCTAGCGTAACACGAGATTAACGAATTGTAAGTAACGATGCTAGGAGAAAACCCCTTGCCCTCCATCTCCTTTAAAACATCCATTGCCTCTTTAGGCTTCCGAGACTTAACGTACACATCCAACAATGTATTATAAGTAACGTAATTCGGCATAAACCCTGCCAATTTCATCTCTTTAACAATCTTCTTAGCCTCTTCATGCAAAGACCCACGCTTGCAGCAATTAATCAGAGTATTATACGAATAAATATCAGGGACAATCCCCGAACTCTTCATACTCTGGAAAACAGATTCAATTTTGTTCCAAGGCATACCCATTTTCCCATACACATTAAGGATCACGTTATACGTAATCTTGGTAGGTTGACACCCTTCTTCTTCCATTTCCTTAAAGACCGTTATGGCCTCTCTAAACCTCCCGTTACCAGCATAAGCACTTATCAATGAAGTGTAAGCATAAACATCAATAACGAAACCATCTTTTTGAAGATCACGTATCAGAGAAGATGCAGCCAAAACCCTACCGTCTTTGCCAAGCATGGATACGATCACGGCCACAACAGAACCACGTAAGGCCTTTCTTGAACCTTTATAGTGTTTCTTTACCCAATCAAAAACATTTAGAGCCAAATCAAATTTCTTGTGATGAACCAAACCCTGAACTAGTCCCAGTACGTCCAACGATAATGACTTTGAGGCTAATTCTGATTCATTCCCATGAAAATCAACCAAATCAAGCAAATTCTCATCGATCTGAAGAGGTTGAAAATCCGGATCAATTAGGGTTTGGAAGACTTGCTCACCTCGGGAAGATAGGTGAGAAGACCAAGGTTTTCCCTTGTTTGGGTCGTCGTGTTTGCCGATACGATGTGTCTTTTTGGGGATTATGGGAGAAAGGTGTCTTGGGGGTTGCGTGGTGGCTGAATTTGATTGCAGAAGGTCGTTTAGAAGGGGGGTTAGCGGCTGTGATCGCTGGTGGAGGGGCTTTTTATTGTGGAAGTCTTGTGAGAAAAAGGGCTTGGTGTGTGGAGGACTTGGGATGAGAAGAGGAAGAGCTAGCTTATCAGCCATTGGTGAGTAGGTGGAGTGGCGGAGCTTGGAGCTTAAGATAGGAGGGGGGCGGCTGTCCGGGGTTGTTACTTTGTTGAAAAATAGCAATGGTGGATATTGTACCTGAAAAACAGAGAAATAATCAATAATACATGGATATGTAAGAGAGCTTGAATGACTGAAAGCATTTAGGCATTGTTTGGTAAAAATAAGCTAGCTTATAACTCAGGTACATGTTTGGATGGACCATAAGCTACCTTATGAGCTACTCTCGCTAGCGTTTTGGTGACTTATGAGACTTATTATTATTTTATTCCAAACATACCCATGCTACTTTTTACACTACCAAATTTTAAACTTGTCTTTTTTTGCCATTTTACAGTCATAAGCTACCTTATCAGCTAGTTTTTACCAAGCACAACTTATTCATCAGCTAGCTTATCAGTCATCAGCTACCTTATCAGTCATCAGCTAGCTTATCAGCTAATTTGCCAAACATAGCCTTAGCTAAAGAACTAAAGATACCAATATGAAGTTTGAATTTGAAAGATGCTAAGTTTGACATTGACTTTTCAATATCAAAAGTTGACTCTAGTTCAATAATCACAAAGTCTTTCAAAGAACTTTTAGATATAACACCTCACTTTTCTTTCATCTTTTATCAACAAAAAACTATCTCTTTATAACTTCTTCAATGCATAAAGCTTTTTAAAAAGCTTTTTCATCAATATCAAGGTGGAATATAAAAAATAAAAGCATAAGAAAAAGGGTTAATATATTATTTTAATACAAAAAGTCTTTGTAACAACCACTTATCCTACAATAACCTTTTCTTAAAAAGCTTTTCCATTCCAATGCTAATAAGCCTTTGGAAAAGCTTTTTCAAATGGTAAAAACCTATTAAAAGGTTTACCATTGGAGATCACCTAAGCATACCATATCGCTGCATACTATGCTCTTTTATTGAAAATAAATTTAACGAAAATAACATATAAGGTCTTATTCAAAAGTTTTTCATGGGATGATCCACTCATAGCCAACATGTGGTTTTATGCAGGATTACAGCTTTTTCTTGTTTCAATCTCCTCAAAAATCAGAAGAATCCTATAGATTAAAGAAATTAAGATAAAGAAGAAGCTTAAATACCAGTGGCTGGCAGGGGCATAAATGATACTAGGAGAGTTAGAATGGAGCTAGTGGAACTGGTATTGTGAATATGAGGAATAAAAGCCAAATCTTTTCAGCTTGAATTCCTATGCAAGCTATCAAAAGTCTTATATTCAAAATATCCCAACATCAAGTCTCATCAACCTTCAACTAAACTAGGGCTTGGATAATTGGGTTTCTTTTTTGGCAATACAACAAGTATCAATACACACCATGTTTTCTAACTTTTTAATTTAAATCTTTTTCAATTAATTGCTAGCAAAAAGAACCCTACAAATAATTATAGATCAGATTGCTATTACATGAATTTGAACATGTATATATACAATAATTATTTTTGGAACTAATATTCCCAAACTCTAATTTGATGTGGGATAACACTTAATCATCAACCACAAAACAACAACACATTTAGTTCTACATAAACAAGTAGTGTTCTAGAGCACATCCTCTAGTTGTTGTTTTTTTGGAAGGGTGTCCGGGCCAAAGCCCGACTAATCCCGGCAATTTTGGGGGCTAAACATGGCCCCACTTAGATGTCCCAGGCATGTGCACGGGAAGGTTCGAACCAATCCGCCACAACACTGTTGACACAGCCTCTAGTTGTTAGTTTAATGAAAAAAATGTGATCATTTCTTTCAATCTTTCTGTTAGTTTAATGGTAAAAAAAATATATAAAACAGATGTTATAGTGGTGATGTTGCACAAGTAGGATAATTTTGATGTTGAAATCGTTCTATAACATAGTAAGCATAAAACAGTAAGAAGAACAATTTCGGTAACCTAAAGTTGAGAAAAGTGAAAACCTTGAGATATTTATAAAATTGATGTTTAAATGCAATTCTCAGACATTAAATCATTAACTATTGGTGAAAACTAAAAAGAGAAATGGTAAATGAATGATGAATGTATAGCTTACCACCCTTGAGATTTAAGAGTAGTCTGGTTGAGAGTTGAGAGCAATTCAATCAGACAGCAGTGGAATTGAGGAACATGTTTGAATGCATCAATCTAATCGGCAGATTTCAGGGGAGAAATTGAATGGAATTTGGTCGACTAAAAAGGGGCGGGATTGAATCATGTTTCAGGGCTTCAATGGAGTGGAATCCTTTCTGCTAGTCCTGAAAGACTTGTCAAATTTTAGTCCTGTGCTCTTCAAATTATCACTTTCATCCTTAGGGTTTATAATATATACCAATTTCTGTTACTATCTTTTAAGATTTTGAGTAAATTACAGATTTGGTCTTTGTGGTTTGATGATTTCGACGGATTTTGTCCCTAACCTTCAGTAACTGTGGATTTGGTCCCAATGTTATGCATTTTATGTTGGATTTGGTCCTCCGACCTAACGTCCGTCTATTTGGTTAGTTAAAAATATGGGCAAAATTGCCTTTTTCCATTTTTTTTTCAATTTCAATGTTTATTAAAAATTAATTTTTTAAAAGTTGGGCTGAACTATATACATTAAAAACTTGAAGGACCAAATAGAAAATATTATGTAGGGGTCTATTTTATTAATCCTTTCAAACTTAAGAACAACTCACCATAGTTCTCTTTCCGGCAACCTGATCCCCTTTTTCTGGCGACCCACCACCCTCAGGTGGCGTTTGGTCCGCTGAAATGTTTGTGATGGAACTGGAATTGGAATCCAATTCCATATTTTGTTTAGCTGGCAGGAATGGAATTGGAATCCACTTCTATATTTTGTTTGATTGGCTGACATTTCAATTTGATTTCAGAAATGTAAATTGACATTATTGCCCTTTTAAGATTTCATACCAAAACTCAGATTTCAGGCTTTATGCCAAAACTCAAACCAAAACTCATGTGATTTACTTGAAGGTTCAAACCAAAAATCATAATCAAACATAATTTCATAACCAAAAATCTAAAAAGATGATTTCATAACTAAAAATCTTAAACAAATCATAAAAAAGACGACGGGTACGGCGATGGAGGTGGAGGAAGGCGACATAGGAGATGGAGGAAGGCGACCAGAGTGAGGACGAAGCAGCAGCAGTCGCCGGCAGGAGTGAGGACGAAGCAGCAGCGGTCGTCGGCGGGAGTAAGGACCAAGCAGCAACGGTCGCTCGTGGGAGTGAGGACGAAGCAGCAGCGGTCTCCGTCGGGAGTAAGGACGAAGCAACGGCGGTACGGTCGTCGACGGGAAAAGAAAAACTGAAGTAGCCGGTCGTCGACGGGAGGGCGGCGGTCGGCAACTATAAAGGCGACGACGACAGCACCCAACGGCCGATGGCTGGAGAGCGACAGTCGGCAGGGGTTCTTCAAGAAGTTGCTAGAGCTACGAGGAGAGTTAGAGAGAGTGAGAGTAGAGAGAGAGAGAGAGAGAGAGAAGAGGAGAGAGAGTGGAGGCGATGGTTTATTTTAGGTCTGATAAAAGTTGTGTGGGGGTATATTGGTACTTAGCAGGAATCCCATATCAAAGGATTTTAAAATCCTTCCTTCCATCGATGGATTTCAGATTCCCAAAGCTGGGGGAATATAATCACATCTCTAAATTTCAATTTCTATCCTTAAAACCAACCAAACATGGGATTTAGTGGGAATGTAATTCCAATTCCTAAGGAATCCCAAGGATTCCTTCCAACCAAACAACCCCTTATTGTTTCACCACCACCACCCTCCACCCACCATTAACCCTTGTCCCTAAACCCCGGTGAAGCATCTGCGTCTCCTCAAACAAACTTGATTGTTTCAACAACCTAAATCAAAATACCCTAAAACTATAAAACCATAAATCTTAAGCTAAATGAAAACCCAATATAAATTACAAATCATACTCATACGAAAAACACTCAAATAGATGAAGATTTAGATCAAAAATTAGATGAAGATGAAGAACCAAAATTAGATGAAATTTCAGATCTAAAATCCAACTCCGATAGTAAATGATAAGGTCACTCCAGAAAGCAACATAAATGTTAGGGAATGGAGTAACGGCTCAAGCAGGGGTGGGGTTGCGTTCCACGGTGACGACCTTGAAAACTCATCCACTGTGTAGTCCATAATCAGATGTCGGATTTGAATCTAAAGCAAATATTAAATCAAAAATCAAGATCGAGTAAGAGAGCGTCGTTGGTGATACATGCCGACATAGAAGCAAATGTTGCCATGGTTCGTCGGTGAAGCCTCCATGGTAGTCGAAAAATCTCTTAAGGCCGAGAGCAAAAAAAAAGAGAAGGGAAGCTAGGACAATTAGCGGTTGAAATTTACAAGAAAAGACAAACATTGAAAAAAAAAAAGCAAAAAAAAAATTAAAATAAATTAAAGTAAATGTCCAAAAGACGAAAATGCCCTCTAGGTTAATGGAGGGTGTTGACGGTCGTTTGGTTGAAGAACCAAATCCAACAGAAAATGCATATCACGAGCACCAAATCCACAATTAATGAAGTTTAGGGACGCAATTCATAAAAACCACCAAATCACGACTACCAAATTACTCTACAATTTAT
The DNA here is from genome assembly GCA_030169165.1 of Centaurea solstitialis. Lineage (NCBI taxonomy): Eukaryota > Viridiplantae > Streptophyta > Magnoliopsida > Asterales > Asteraceae > Centaurea > Centaurea solstitialis. Next base: position 25,262,506 of record CM058044.1, on the reverse strand, counting down.
GTCTGTTTTTTTTCTTCACTATAATTTACACATTTTTGGGGCACTCATAAAACGCATTTTATAAAAGGAAAAAGAAGGAAAACGAGAGAAAAGTAAAAAAAGAAAAAGAAAAAAACCATGATCTTAAAACCATTTTATCAATACTTATCGCTCTCGTATAAATCTCTCATATATATATATATATATGTATATGTATATGAAACAATTTAATCAAATTTTGAAGTATATGAAACATTTTCATCATATTAAACAACTTCATGAACCAATTTTATTGGTGGAATCTATGCAACTATGAGTTCACATGCTTTATACCTTTTTTCGTGTTTACAAATGAACTTCCATCTCTCTCTCCCTCTCTCTCTCTCTCTCTCTCTTATATATATATATATATATATAGAAAAAATGATCACGCGAGAATGAAATCTTTTTAAGAGAATACAAGAATGAATCCAAGCCACCCATTTTTATATTTCAAATACACCACCTACACCACCACCTTCGCCACCACCTTCGCCGCCACCTTCGCCACCACCACATCCAATACCACCTTCGCCACCACCATCACCTTTACCAGCACCAACACCAGCACCACCACCACCTTCTCTACCAGTAGTAGCACCACCACCTCTGCCAGCACCACCACCACCACCCACACCACTAGTACCTCTGGGACCACCAACACCCACACTACCTCCACCACCACCACCTCTGCCGGCAAGCAACACCACCACCTCTGCCACCACCCACACCACATTCGCAACTAAAAATCAAGATTCCAAATCAACCTTTTACTTGCCCAATTTTGCCGTAATTCTATTAGTATCGATAGATTTGTTTAACTTTTTTCAACTTATTGATTTTTTTTCTAACTAATAGATTGTAGGGTTTTTTTTTAATAATTTGGTATACCAATCTTTAATGGTCCGGTTCCATTGGTTTGGTTACTTGTTGCTAAATTGTTTGGTTTGGAAACTTCCTTAACCGCCATTGGGCTTCGGTTTGTGATTGGGGGGGGGTAGGGATCATCCAAATCCAACAACCAACCCCCTTCAAAGGGGGTCGATGGTGATAAATCGTTCAAGGTGGGGTTTGGCTGGAATAAAGGGGGTCGACGGTGATAAATCCTTCAAAAGGGGTCGATAATGATGATAAATCCTTTGTCGATGAAGATAAATCCTTTTAAGGTCGATGGTGATAAATCGTTTAAGTTTTTACATGAAGCTTTCACTAATGCACTTAGTGAGTATAGAAATAGAGAGAAAGAACTTAGAGAACTAGGAAGAAAAATGGACTTATATATAGAGATAGAGAAGAAGTATGTTTGAAGATCATACTCAACATCGATATATATCTCATGCATTTTAGTACATGGTAGATCCACTTTTTCACGTGTTGTGTATTTGGTGGACCAATTGTACTATTTACTATAAAATATACCCATGCACATAAAGCATTATGGGATCTATAGCGATCAATTGCTTGATGGGCTGATAAGTGCACATGGAACAATGTAAAGAACGTTTTCTTGTACTTGTGTCAGCAAAGAAGGGAGTCCTTTTGTGCATAAGGAATTAAGACAAAAAAAGTAAATCTTTGAGTGGAAGACTCTAATCAGCAAGCTGAGGTTGTTGAGCATTGGGTGATGTCAGCGGTCGCTGAGTCTTGGTTTTTCAGATTATCATGCAGGCGTAGTCAGTCTGTTATCACTGAATCCGTCTTTAGATCACGAACAACGATGACTCTATCATCAACTACTTCGATATTGCTGATGGTTCCGTGTGCATAACTTATTTGTCTTTTGGGAGATACTTGGCTGTAATGTCAGCGTCAAGCGGTCACTGAATACACTCAATGAGGTCGCTAATACCGACTTTCGACTTTTCGAGACTTGAACAAATAAAAAGATCACTGAATAGTCTCAGTGATAATCCTCAAGCTATAAAATAAACTAAGCATTTATTCACTAAGTAAGATCATGGTCATCATCATTTCATCAGGTCTTAGAAGAGCTGAATGAACATTCTTTAACATAAATATAAGCTAATTAATATTGTAGATCAAAGAAAAGAAGCTAGTTATTACTTTTGTTTTTATTTAAAATAATGTAATACTTTTGTTTTTTATTTTATTTTTTAAATATACTTTAGAGCATCTCCAACAGGTTCCCTATAATTTCTCTAAAATGAATAATCAAAACTAGAAATCTCTAAAGAAATTTGCATCCATCTCCAACCGCTTCCCCCCTTTTGAAGAAAGCAACATTGATTATAATTATAAAATATTCCACTTACCCATTAAAAAATATTTTTTTCTTTAAATTCTTATTTTCAAGATTTCCTATTGGTTCTTTTAAATAGTAATCATTTTTGGGATTATCTCTATATTTGAAAAAAAAAACTCTTTTTCTCTTTTACTTTCTCCATTTTGGAGAAAGAAATGAGGAAGCTATTGAAGCACAATTTAGGCATTGTTTGGTAAAAAAAAGCTAGCTTATAAGCTGACTTATAAGCTAGCTTATTTTCTGTGTACATGTTTGGTAAGGCCAAAAGTAGCTTATAAGCTAGCTTTTTGATAAGCTACTTTGAGTAGCGTATGAAAAGTTTTTTGTGACTTTTTTCAATTATACCCCTTATTAATAATTAACTATTATCAATTAAAATTATATATTAGTTATTCATAAATAATAACTTTTAGTTTTTAATAAATATTTATTTTTGATAATTAAAATTAATTATTAATTAAATTAAACTATACATTATATTATTTATTTTTAAATGTTATTAATTACATTATACATTATTTAATATGTTTAAATTATCAAAAGATAAAAAAAAATTTAGAATGTTATATAACTACAACAGTTAATAATTTTTAAAATGTTATATAAATAAAACATGTTAAATATTTTAATAAGAAAAATATTTATATCTAATTATTAATTATATTCTTTTAAAATTATTAATTATTTAAGATGTGTTAAGTTGATCAATTTGGTTTTTATTTTTATTATATTTAATAGTAATTTATGTTATAAGTTAATGTAGATTTTTTCTAAAGTTTGTTTTAACAAATTCTAGATTTATAATATGTATATAATAATAATAATAATAATTAACTCTATATTATTTCAATATATTATAGTATATAATTGTTTTTATTATTTGTATTATTTAACATATTATATTATAAGAAATTTATTTTAATTATATTATTAGAATTTTGTCTTAATTATACTATAAAATAGTTGTAATTGATTATTTATTAATGATGTCCTTTTTGGTCATTTTACATACTTATAAGCTAGCTAGCTTATCAGCTACCAGCTAGCTTATCAGTCACCAGCTAGCTTATCAGCTATCAGCTAGCTTATTAGCTAGTTTACCAAACATAGCCTTAGACTTAAATCCTCATTTTCTTCATTTCCTCATATTAAAAGAACAACACAATTTAGACTTAAATTCTCATTTTTCTTTATTTTTCCCATTTTAAAGAATCTGTTGGAGATGTTCTTACACCTTTGTACATCCAGCAACATATTTTATTTAATTTAATATTTTAATTTTCTACTTAATTTTCTAAAACATAACTTTAATGAAATTTATCTTAATATTTATTCGGTATAATATAATAGTTAACTTTTTTAACTGGCATAATAAACTCTGAATTTTGTCTATTATGTATTTATCTTACATAATAATGAATTTGCATTTTTGATATAGTTTTAAGAGTTAATTACATATTTGGTCCCTGTGGTTTGATGGTTTTAACACTCTGGGTCCCTCGATTTAAATAATTATGACTTGGGTCCCTGTGGTATGCATTTTATAACGCTCCGGGTCCCTGAAAATGATGCAGTCTATTTTGGTCTGTTAAACCCATCATGTGCCGCGCACATGATGGGCATTTTAGTCATTTTATTTATTATTTTATTTTCAACTAAAAAACACAGGGACCAAAAGTGTAAATTACTCTATTGTATATTAAATGATAAAATAAAATAATAATAATTTATTATAATTATTCAATCATCTTCTTCTTCTCATGAACCATGCGTCCATGCCTCATGAGTTTGACCATCTATTGACCCATCACCTACCACCACCATCTATCACCACCTACCACCATTAAATTTAAGATTGGTTTTCTTTTCCTTGTTTCTTTTGGGTGTATAAAGTTTTTCATGGTGGCGGCAGGTTGGTGGTGGTGGGTGGCGGTGGCGCTGCTGGCTGCTAGTTTGTGGTGGTGGCGGCGGCTGCAGGTTGATGGTGGTGGGTGGTGATAGATTGTGGTGGCCTGGTGGGTGGTGATAAATGATGGTGGTAGGTGGTGGATGGTGATAGATGGTGGTGGGTGGTAATAAATGGTGGTGATAGATGGTGGTGGGTGGTGATAAATAATGGTGGTAGGTGGTGATAGATGGTGGTGGTAGGTGATGGGTCAATAGATGGTCAAACTCATGTGATGGTGATGAAGACTGATAGGAGGGGGAGCTTCTTCATGAGCTTCTTCATTTAGCCCCCCTCCTATCAGTCTTCATCACCATCACATGAGTTTGACCATCTATTGACCCATCACCTACCACCACCATCTATCACCACCTACCACCATTATTTATCACCACCCACCACCATCTATCACCACCATTTATCACCACCCACCACCATCTATCACCATCCACCACCTACCACCATCATTTATCACCACCCACCAGGCCACGACCATCTATCACCACCCACCACCATCAACCTGCAGCCGCCGCCACCACCACAAACTAGCAGCCAGCAGCGCCACCGCCACCCACCACCACCAACCTGCCGCCACCATGAAAAACTTTATACACCCAAAAGAAACAAGGAAAAGAAAACCAATCTTAAATTTAACAACTCTAAATCAAGAACCCCAAATCAATCCTAAATCAAGAACCCTAAATCAACCCAAAATAAAAAAACCCAATTCAATGACCCCATCAAGAACCCCCATCGGTGGGATAACCGCCATTAAAATCAATCGTGTTACTTTACAAGGTAAGAGAGTTGAGTCTCGAACAGAACGAGGCCGACGACTCATTTTTTGGTTTCGATCGATGGATCTGTGATTGGTTTACAGATCGATGGTGTTCGCCGATGGTGCTTTCCGATCTGGAGGTGAGCGGTGGTGGTCGTGAATCTGTTCGTCGTGAATTTGCTCACGTATACATAAAATCATCACACACCCACCAAAACTTTTCATTTTCAAGATCATTTTTCCACCAAAAATCCACTTTCTTTCACCCATTAAAATCAAATTACTTCCCTAATTCCCCACCACCATCGTCTGCACACCATTCACCACCAGCTCCACCATTCCCACCACCGCCACCTCCACACCATTCACCATCACCACCGCTTTCACCATCACCATTACCACTGCCAGCACACTTGATCACCACCACCGCTTGCTCACAACCACCACGATGTCTACCATTCAGATCTAGAATCGATTTAAGGTTTCTTCAGATTTAAAATCGAGATCTGAATCGAGATGGTGTTTACGGTGGTTTCTACAGATCTGAGATCGAGATCTACAGATTTGAAATCGATTACGATATTTGCAGATCTGGAATGGAGATGGTGTGAATGGAGGAGGTGGTGGTGATGGCAGTGAACGGCGGTTGGTAGTAGAGACGTGGTGGAGGTGGTTGGATGATGTTGTGAACGGCAGTGGACGTGAATGGAGGTGGTGGTGGTGATGGCGGTGAACGGCGGAGATGGTGGCGGTGATGGCGGTGAACAGTGGAGATGATGGCGGTGAACGACGGAGATGGTGGCGGTGATGGCGGTGAACGACAGAGATGATGCGGTAAACGGCGGAGATGGTGGCGGTGGTAAATTTTTGGTGAGGATGATGATGAACGATACTTGGCATAATTAATTCCTTTTAATATTTTATTAACATACAAAAAGTAAATTACAATTTTGGTCCCTGTAGTTTTAATTTAAAACAAAAAACATAAAATGACCAAAATACCCATCATGTGCTGTGCACATGATGGGTCTAACGGAAGGAAATTGGACGGCGTGACCCAGAGGGACCCAGAGCATTATAAAACGCATACCACAGGGACCCAAGCCATAATTATTTCAATCGAGGGACCCAGAGTGTTAAAACTACCAAACCACAGGGACCAAATATGTAATTAACTCTAGTTTTAATATTGATTGGTTTATTGTTATATTCAGGTTGTATTTATATTGTTTTACACATTAATGATTATTTTATTAAAGTATTTTTAATTTAAAAAAAAAATTATAATTTGCAAAAAAACATATTATACCCTTATATCAATTGACAAAAAAATGAAATGAATAGTGTTAGTGTTAAGAGTACTCTTTCATCTTATTTTTCCTTTCCTGATTTTCCTACCTGCTTCCATCTCTACACCATCACTCTATACCATTACTCATCATTGTTTTCCAACCATGCTTTCAATCCTCTTCTACAAGCATAATGTCATATCTACTCACTTACCCTCTTCAATTCATTCTTTCCCATTTAGAAATTCCTCTACTCCTTTTCTCTTTTGCAGATTCACGTTGCAACTTGGAGCCCTAAACAAACATCACCATACTCATAGCTGCATAAGGTAATTCTTCATTATGTTTTCTTGATTGATTTGTTGATGGAATTAACCAGTGATAAGTGTCAAGCTTCATTTTAGCCTTAATCACAACCTTTCATAACTGCTTTCTTAATGTTCTTTTTTTTTTCTTTCTAAAAATGTAAAGTGAGGTTTGCTTTACTACTCTTTATGCTAATCACATCCTACATTCTGATCAAAGTTTACAAGCCTTAAATGGTTGTTTTTAGTTCCATTTTAGCATGCACGCCATATGTTTGATAAAATGCTTCAACCAAATATATATATATATATATATTTGAACTAATAACAATGTTATTTGTAACTTAATGTAAAGTCAGTTTTGCTTTACCCAAATGCTATTCAGATTTTACCTTCTGATTAGAGTTCACAGTCCTTCATGTTGTTTTTTGTTTTTTAGTTGTATTTACCAGTAATCCTAGGGAGGCTTTGGTTCCCATTTTGGTTGTGTTTGGTTGAAAGGAATTGGAATGGATTGAAAAAGCTAACTTGAGCAAAAACCAAACCCGAGAAAATGACAGCCAAAAACCGAAAATGGAAACCGGTGAAAACAATTCGGAAATCGAAAACGGTTTGGTTTCGGTTTTGCTTTCCATCTTGACTGGGAAAAAACGAAAATCCAAATCAGTTTGATTTTCCATGTCAACCGAAAAAACAGAACCGCACCGAAAATCGAAAACGATTTGATTTCAGTTTGGTTGCATCTTGATCTCGAAAAAACGAAAACACAAATTAGTTCGATTTTTTTGGATTTCCATCTCGATTGGAAAAAAAGAACCAAACCAAACCGAAAACACAAAACGATTCAACTTCGGGTTTTGTTTTCATCTCGACCGCAAAAACCGAACCGAATTGAAAACCGAAACGATTTGATTTCGATTTTGATTCCCATCTCGCCCGGGAAAGACCAAACCAAAGACCGAAAAAAGATTCGATTTCGGTCGTGGTTTCTATCTCGATCGAAAAAAACGAACCGAACATGCTCGGTTTCCCCAAAGACCGAACCAAACCGAACCGCTTCAAATTATAATAATTTTATTATATATATATATATAATTTGATTTTTTTAATAAATAAAAACTAACAACCGAGACCAAACCAAGGATTTCGAATGAGAAGACTATAAAGTACGGGTTTTGAAGCTTTACCTTCTCAAAAAGACATCCATGCATGATAGTTAACATGTTATGAACCGTTTTAGTTTTTTTGAATATTTTCTAAAAGTGTCACATTTGAACCGTACAAGAATGATTTAAACTAGGTTGGTCCTTGCCAAATATTAGCTTATTACACACTTTGTTTTAATTTTTACCATGTTCTTTTTTATTTATAAGTACGATACCAAGTTATTAAATGTTGGTCCCAAAGGGGTGACCTTCAAGTAAGAATAGTGTATGGGATTATAGAAGGGGGTTGAATATAATCACACCAAATTTTCACTTTTAAATTCTTTGTTGTATTAACAATATGAATTTACAGATTGTTGCGGAAATAGAAAAGACTAAAGTCTAAACTAAACAATCTAAGTTTCTTTCACTATGCACTAGAGTGAGAAGACTAGAAAAGAAAGTAGAAGGATAAAGAAAGAAGGGATTTGGATTATAAGATAGGTGAAGAAGAAGTATGGAGAACATTTCTTCAAGTCCTATTTATATCCCATGCATTAAATGCATGCAGACACACTTTTGTGTACGTGTCACACTCTAAGTGGTCTTATGTACTATTTACTATAAACAAATATCCTTTGCATGGTGTGAAAAAGAGGGTTCAAGTAAACAGTTGCCTTGAGGTCTGATAAGTACGGAGGGAACAGAAAAAAGAGACTGTCCTTATGTACTTTTTGTGTCAGTAAAGGCGGATAATCCTTTTGTGCATTAGATTAAGACATTACACTAATCCTTCAGGATCAGGATACTGATCAGTGATGAATGCTCTGATACTGATGTTGATCAGAGGTCACTGTATCCTGATGAGTCTTCAGGATGTCATACGAATTTGAGCAGCCTGCTATCACTGAGTTCCGTCTTCAGATCACGAGCATGCTGGTCCAGCCATCAGCTAATTCTTCGACTTCGTTGATGGTTCTTGAGTATGATCTTGATGTCTTCAGGAGGTCTTCACTTCGATGGTCAGGATCAGTAGACGTCAGAACAGACTCGTCCATCTCCTGATCCTGATCCTGATGATTATAAAAATAAGTTACAGAGTAACCTGGAATAACACTGAACAATCTCAGTGATAATTCCTCAAGCTATAACAGAAGTAAAAACTTATTCACTAAGTAAAGTAACAGGATCATTATCATTTCATCAGGTCTTAGGAGAGCTGGATCAACATTAAATTATTGTTTGTCGCAATAATCAAGAAAAGAGAGTAGATGAATGAAGATCAATAACATATGAAACCATAAACCTTGAAGAAATGCATCAATGGAAAAAGATGATATATTGCAAGATAAAGTAATTTCCCAAAATGATAATGGCATTTCATGCATAAACCCTAACATCTCATTCCTTAAATAGGAAGGAGGTAAAATACAGAAATGTCATAAACGGCCCCCAAGGTTCCAAACCTCTAAACAAGGGCATACAAAAGATAGATTGTTTAAAAACCAAAGGAATTAAATTGAAAGTTAACTACTGAAAGCTGTAAAGATAGTGCTTCTGACTCTTCCCAACAAAGAGGTCTAACAATCTCCCCCTTTGGGAAGAAGTCAGAAGGGTGGCGGTAGCTCCAAAGCAGGATCCCACTTCGACATCTGCACGAACTCATCCCAGTCCCCTATAATCCTTGCACGCATCTTCATTGCGGCTTCGACCCGTCGGTACATCAGTCTCTCTTTCATCTTCTCCTCTAGCAGCTTTATCGCCTCCAAAACCTTGGCCTTCCCGTCAATGATCTTCGATGAAGGAATCTGATCAGTCAACAATCTACTCATAAGCCCGTTGTATACGTAGAGCAAGGTACCGTCACTGAACTTGGCAAGCTCGCTGAATCGCATGAACTTGTGCTCCTTCTTCTTCTTGGTGAGGTAGACGATGCCATGCTCTGGTACTCTGGATGGCATGTAGAGATAGTAAGCTCCAATAGCGGGCACATGCAGGTTCGGACGGAGCAGGTTGACTTTGGGCTGACGGTTCTCAATAGCAAGCTGGTAGTCCGTCACGCGTGCAAGAGTGATCGCATGACGAACATACTTCTTCAGAACCTTAAGGCCATCATGATAGTAGTCAGGTCGGAGGATTGGGCCTTGAAGATACTTGATGAGCGCCAGAAGGTCTTCAAGGTGTATGCGATCCAGATCTGCTTCAGTGAACGTCCAATCTTACAGTTCTCCAGAGGGTTTGCCGGTATCGTACATTCTGACATAGAACTCGAGGAATAACTGATGTCCGTGCTTGTAGGGGCGAACATTAGTTACCTTCGTGAATCTACGTCGTATCCTTTGACGTCCGTGGGTTGCCCAGTTACACATCCTCTGGTGGACGTATGCAGTTCTTCTTCGCAGCTTCTTGATGTGAGAGATCCCGAAGTAGACTTTTCGGGATCAAACATGCAGCTTTTCTTGCTGGAAGATGCGGGAGAAGGATTCTTCAAGAAACGGCCTGAAGATGACCGAGTGGTTCCAGTTCAACTGGATGACGGTGGGAGTAGTGGACTCGGGAGTCGTGGTTGAGATCAACTGAGGAGCTTCTGAAGTGGGAAACTCAACTGAGGAGAGGAAGCTGTCATAATCTGAGTCTCGAAGGATGTCATCCCCCTTCTGATAAATCCGAAGGCTTTGAGCGAGCGACCGAAGTATTCTCCGGGCTTCTTCCGGAATCTGATCAGCTGAAAGGTCGGTCGGTGCAGCTTCTGGGGTAACGACATCCACATCTGCTGTCTCGACTAGATGAGGGAACTGTATCACCTCGTCTAGCGGGATTGACTCGTAATGCCAATCCGACATATCAAGAGCCTCCGTATCTGAATCTTCGTACGGAATGTTGGCGGCAGACTCTGATGGAGCACTTAGAGCGGTGGTTGAAGCTGGAGCGGAGGAGGAACCGGAACCGGAGGCCGACTGGAGGTCGATGCGAAGCCTTTTAGAAGCTTGCACCCCCCCCTCATGAGGACCCGGTGCCGAGTCATCAGGGTCATCATGCCTCCGTTTGGAAGGCTGAGCCTGAGACCGACACATGGCCTCTAGTTCCCGGATGCGCTGCTGAAGGAGCTCGATCTGGGAGTCTCTCTCTCGAAGCTGGGCGGAGAGGCGATCATTCTGAGTGGTGTAGGAGGAAATCATGATTGCGTGCTCTGCCTCCGTGACATATCCAGGGATGTCAGGTAGGTTGCCTGATGTAGGAGGTGGAAGACGGAGAACATCGTCAGATTGTCGAGGGATAGGAACTTCGGTTGACGGGGCTTCCTCCGCATGCTTGCCCCTGATCCGCCGTTTGAGCTCATAAAGCTCCTGATCCCGATCTTCTTGAGTCTTTCTTGATGCCTCAAGATCTGCTAATCGTTTCCGCTCTGTCTCGGCCAAGGCACGCTCCAACGCCTCGACTCGTGCATCCCTAGCCTTGTTGGCTTCCTCCATGACTTGCATTCGTGAGTGGACGACTTTTAGGATGTCGTCCAAATCCGTCGGACCTTGAAGTCCCGTTGGTACTGGGGTGGTTTTAGGGATTCCACCCGAATCTGTCAGGCCTAAGAGCCCCGTTGTTGCGTGAGCGTCTTTAGAGACTTCGCTCGAGTCTGTCAGACCCGGTCATGGTGGTACTAAACCCGGTGCTGCTTGAGCTCTGGTTGTCGAGAAGAGACCTATAAAGGTGCTCTCTCGGCCTGATGTCACCGCTGGTGTAATATTGACGGTGTCAGGGCTTCCGGTGGAACCTCGAAGGGCATCTTTTGACGCACCAACTCTCCCCATTCCGGCGGAGTCCCGTGGGATCTCCGCTTGAGTAGCCGACGAGCGTGTCCTAAAAATCGAAGGGATCGTGTAAGTCCCGAGAATTGGCTCTACGACTCTACGTGCACTGAAGGAAGTCGAGAGGTGGGGCACTTCCTCTCTTATCTCAACACCTGCAGACTCCGAGTGAGTGGCCGGTGGAAGTTGTGCTACATCCCCGTGAGAAACTGAAACGACCATCTGTTGAGAGATGGTCGAGTGGATGGTAGAGGTGTGCAAATGCGCTAGTTGGCTGCTAGCGTCTTGACCAGACACCATAGGGTGCCGGTCTCGATGTGGGTTGCCTCTCTATTGGTTGGACTCTGGGTTGGGGGGACTTCCGTTTCTAACCTATGCGGCTCTTCTTCTCTGACCGCTTCCTGAATCTGAGCCCACGGCTCATCCAACTGGACCTCTGCCTCTTCGGTCTCTTTTTCTAATCTCTCTCTCTCTTCCTCCTCTTCACTATCTAACCTTCCCCAGCCGGTAGCAACTTCGGCTTCTCCTTCCTCCTCACGACCGACAGTCCGGTCATCTGATGCTAGATCTCCAGCCAAAACGGGATCCTCTGACATTCTGTCGTCGTTGAATGATGAGGTAGCTTCATCAACATCGATCATCTGGGCCTTTCCGCCCTTCGCCGGTTCGGTCTCTTGGAACTCCTCATCAGATCCGTAATCAACGTGCTCGGATTCAGTGGCCTCATCATTTTCCTCACGACGGTCGGAATGAGAGTGATCAGAAGACTCATGACCGTCGGAGTCATCGCCGGAGGGATCACCGGATGGTTCGCCTTGTCGTTGTGGGGCTGCGCTCGCATGAGGTGGGGAGGGGAAGTGTGCTTGTTCTTGTGGGGAAGCTTCCACTTCCACCTCCATAGGCTCGGTTTGTTGCGGCGGCGACGACGTGCGGCGATCCTCGGATGACGAGTGAACGAGGGATTGGTGAAGTATCCCGGTGTATTGCTTGACTCGGTAGCCAAGCATGAGATCACGTTCAACGGTAACTTGCGGCGTCTCATCAACGTATGTGCGTGTGAGGGCACGGCGAGCCCGAGTCTCGGTGGCTCTCAGATAGGCCTCGGCTCCCTCGATGTGAGGAGTGGCAAACGTTCGTACAATTCTACCCGCTTCTCCCCTCACGTCTACACTCATGACTCCCGAGCCAGAAGCTCCCCCACTGGAGCTTTGGCCCGCCATGCCGGTGGCACGGCTTCTACGAGGGACGAGTTGCGCGTTGCGCGTCCGGGGTAGGGCTCCTCGGTTCTGAGGAGTCCGTGGACGCGGCTTCTAAGCCTATCGACACACGGTAAAGCCTATCACTCTCAGCCCTACAGTCCGCCAAGGCCAACACACTCTCAGGGATGGGCATTTCTACCTGGCCGCGCTTCAGAGTCCTCTTGTTCATCCTTCCAATCTGCTGGCTCTGGAAGCGCTGGTGGCCTGATCTGCGTCGGACCGTCGGGTGGCGATCCATGTGATCACGGATGATGATGCTGAAGAAACGCATCCAAGGGATGGATGTGTGACGGTTCCTTGCAGGGCCTGCCCTGACGTCGTTGACAATGTCCAACCAGAGTTGATGAGCAAAGTCAATTCGCCTTCCGTAGGCGACAGCATGAATTACGTGCCAAAGATGGGTGGATGCTCGGTCCACTCCATGAGTCTTCGAGGATAGTGTACGGTTCAGGATGTTGAAGACGGAGAACCAGATAGGGGGCAGCATCCCCTGGGTGACATGAGAGATCCCGTTCAGTCTCTGACTTGGAGTAGCATGGACCCCGAGCGCGAGAACCTCGCTGAAAAGCTCGGTTCCGGAAACTAAAGGCTCGAACGGGGCCTCGGGAGTGGCGGCAGGCAGATGAAGGATTCGCCTGAGATCCTCCAGGGTGATAGTCAGCTCGGTGTGATCAACTCGGCCCACAATGGTCAGCACACCATCTCTGGTTTCTACTTGGGACGACCTCCAGAACTGCTGAAGGTACAGCACTGGACATCAGCAGTGGTCTGCATCGCGTACGCCAACGGATGCACCTTGAGGATCTCGAGTACCACTTCGTCTTGAACAACGAAGTTAGCCAGGTCGACATATTCGTTGTTCTGGTTGATCGGACGAATGTCGCTTGGAGCGATGAGCGCACGGTCGGCGGCGTTGTTGATTGGCGAAGGAGGGGCGTTCGGTTGATGAGCCATTTCTGTCAAGTCAAGAAGTGAAATGGAATTAGTAAGTGCTTTGAAAGATGCTAAGTGAAAAAGACTATACCCTCGACTAGGCGCGAGTTGGAAAACCTCGAAAACCCAAAAATGAGTGTTCCGTATTTTCCGAGTCGAAAACGAGCAAACACACGAGGGGAGCATTTTCCGATTCGGAAAAGAGGGTTTTCCGAATCGAAATGCTCAGCACTTGAAAATTTTAAGGCATACATAGAGAGAAGTTTTCCGATTCGGAAAACATGGTTTTCTGAATCGGGAAACACAACACTTTATAAAATAGAGGCACATAAATATGAAGGGTTTTTCCGATTCGGAAAACATTGTTTTCCGATTCGGGAAACAAGGTACTTAGAAAATAAGGCATGCTCGAACAGATGGGTTTTCCGATTCGGAAAACATAGTTTTTCGATTCGGAAAACATAACGCTTAGAAAATAGACGAGCAAAACTTGTCCTCACACGCGATTCGGAAAACCTCGGAAACCCATATGGGAAGTTCCATGTTTTCCGAATCGGAAAAGATAACATTTGAAAAAATGAGGCTCAAGTTTGGATTCGGAAAACCTGATAATTCGAATCGGATTTATATGGTTTTCCGAATCGGAAAACACAAAAGATATTCATCGTGGAGGAGTTCGGAAAACATGAACGCTCATGTTTTCCGATTCGGAAAACCGAACGGTTCAGTTTCCAAACTCAAAAACCGTCGCAAAAATCATCAATTTGAAGCTCTAAACTAGTAACATGCATCATAAATCAGTAAGAAATAAGTTCAGAAGCATTTTTGGATCGATTTAACGTCCCGAAATCCCATTCCAAGAAGTTTGGGTTTTGGGTAAGTTTTTAAAACTTTAGGCTTCGATCCAGACCTTAAAACGATTAGATTCAACGTTATAACTACGTAAGGATTGTTCGTGAACTTACCAGGATTGCAGAAACGTATTCGGATCGACGAACGGATCAAAAACGAACATAAACGGGATCGAGCGCGAGAGTGGTTACCGGGTGAGAATTCAGAGAGAAAAAGTGAAAAATTTGAAAATTGTGAAAAGTTAATCTTAGAAACCGGTATTTATATTTTTACCGTTTTACACTGCGTTTGGCTCGAAAACACTGTGTTTGGCTCTCCTTTTGGCTCTCTTAACCCGACTTTCACCAAATGGCAAAAATAACCCCTGGACTTGAAGTTTCAAGAAACTTACAAACAAGTCCCTGAACTTGTAGTTTAAAGAAATTTTCAAAACAGACCCTGGACTATAAGTTTCGCAAAAGTGCAAAACGAGTCCCTGAACATAAGATTCAGAAAGTGGCAAAGTAAGTCCCCGAACTTGTAGGTTCAAAACATGTACTCTACCGCCCCCTGAACTTTCAAGATCGCAAAAATTTACAAGTTCAGCTCCCGATCCACGAATAAAGAGACTTACCTGGTACGTCTCAACTGGGTTTTGTGCGAGTTCTGATCTGAAGTAACCAGAAGTCGTCGTGAGGTTCCACACCTACAAAATAAAGTCTAGCAAGGTATCCATTGTAGTGTGGATCCGAGAACGTTAGAAAAACAAGCAGATAAAGATATGACACTCCCCCTCGATTCATGCAAACATTCAAAGATTCCTAAAGACTCCCCCTACACACATGCATACATAAAATGAAGTCCCGACTCCCCCTAGACCTCAGGCAGGGAGGTCTAGCATTCCCAATTTGCTCAGGAGAAAGAAGTGACGCTTCTCATCAAACGGCTTTGTGAACAAATCAGCAAGCTGATAGTCACTCTCAACAAAATACAGTTCAACATTACCTTTCTCGACGTGGTCCTTGATGAAATGATATCTGATGTCGATATGCTTCGTACGAGAATGCTGAACCGGATTCGCCGTGATTTGAATCATGATTTGAATCATGCTGAACCGGATTCGCACTTTTGGAGTCGCAGTAAATAGGAATCCTCTACATTGTGTATCCAAAGTCAGCAAGTTGGGTTTTCATCCACAGAACTTGCGAGCAGCAGCAGGCGGCGGCAACATATTTAGCCTCCGCCGTTGATAGAGAGACGCAATTCTGTTTCCGGGATGACCAACTCACTAGCTTGTCTCCGAGGAATTGGCAACCACCAGATGTGCTTTTCCTGTTGAGCTTACAACCTGCATGGTCTGAGTCTGTATATGCGATTAGTTCAAAACCAGAATCCTTTGGGTACCAAAGGCCAAAATCCGGTGTGCCTTTGAGATACCTAAGGATTCTTTTGACTGCAGACAAGTGTGAATCACGAGGATCACACTGGAAACGAGCGCAGACACCCGTGGAGAAGACAATGTCGGGTCTACTAGCCGTGAGATATAAGAGAGAACCAATGATTGCCCGATAAGTCTTCTGGTCAACCGGTTTACCAGAAGAATCAACGTTTAGTTGAAAATTCCTGGGCATTGGTGTTGCCACAGAGTTTGAGCCACCGAAATCAAAACGTTTTAAAAGATCTTGAACATATTTAGCTTGATTTATAAAAATGCCATCAGGGCGTTGTCGAACTTGAAGTCCTAAAAAGAACATCAACTCGCCCATCATGCTCATTTTAAATTGGGATTTCATGGTGTTTTCAAACTCTTGGCACATCTCAGGCTTCGTAGATGCAAAGATAATATCATCCACGTATATCTGAACGATAATTAAGTCACTACCTGATCTCTTAAGAAACAAAGTGGGATCGATTGTACCTTTCTTGTAGCCAACTCCTAGCAAGTAATCAGTGGTTTGGATATCTGGGATCGACGAATCCTTCTGGTTGTTCGACGTACACCTCTTCTTGAAGAACTCCATTCAAGAAGGCACACTTGACGTCCATTTGATATACCGCCATATTCTTGTGTGCGGCGTACGCAAGGAAGATTCGGATAGCCTCGATTCGAGCCACGGGTGCGAACGTCTCGTCGTAATCAATACCCTCTTGCTGGCGATAACCTTTGGCAACCAATCGAGCTTGTTCCGGATGATGAGATCGTTCTCGTCTTTGTTGTTCCTGAAAATCCACTTCAGCCCGATTATGGACTTTCCCCACGGTCTAGTTACCAAACGCCATACTTTGTTTCTCTCGAATTCCGCAAGCTCTTCTTGCATCGCTAAAACCCAATCAGGATCAGTAAGAGCTTGAGAAACATCCGAAGGTTCAAATTCACTTAAGAACCCTCCGAATAGAATCAGGTTTTCTACATTCTTTGAAGATCGCGTCTGGACAGGTTGTGAGGGACTCCTGATGATTTGGGAGGGGGGATGATCTCTGGTCCACTTTCTAGTGTGTGGAAGAGTGACATAAGCTTGTTGGTTGTTGGATGCGTCGTTCTCATCTTGCACTGCAAAGACCTCTCGCTGGTTTCTACTTGATGATCCCGCTTCTAGATTAGTCTGCGGTGCTACCTCTAACCGGGGCTCACGCACTACCTGAGCATAAGTTCTTTGAGCTGAACTAGGTGAGAGTAGCGGAGCTTCTTCCGGGATTGGTGCAAGAACAGGGTGTGGGGTCTGTTCTCGGACGGGTTCCGGTGAGGCAGCGGATGAGGTTTCAGGGGGAGAGACCGCCGACTCTGGTGTCACTGAGTTTGTAGAAGTGCTTGAAGAAGGCTCAGTGATGAAGGCATCAGATGTCACGGAAGTAGTGGTTGAACCAGCATGAGCAGGTACTACAATCGGACCCGTGAGTGTGGGTAGATCGTAATCTGCGAGGTATATAAAGTCTAAAGCAAAAGAGTTAGTGGAAGAATCTGTGCTCGGTGGTGCGGTGAACAGTTCAGGGAATGAGGCATCTACATTACTCAGACTTGCAACAGAATAGGTTTCGGTTTCGGAAAAATCAACATTTGAGCTTTCTAGGATGGTTCGGGTCCGTTTGTTGAAAACCCTATAAGCCTTTGAGTTATGTGAGTATCCGATGAAGATAGACTCATCAGACTTGGGTTCAAACTTTCCCAAATCATCCCGGTCATTTAAAACATAGCATTTACATCCAAAAACTCTAAAGTAATCGATGTTAGGCTTACGCTGTTCGACCATCTCGTAGGCGGTTTTACCGGTCTGCTTAACGATCAAGGTACGATTCTTTGTGTAGCATGCTGTTGAGACTACTTCAGCCCAAAATGATTGAGGAACGCCTGAATGAGCCATCATGGATCGAGCTGCTTCGACTAACGTCCGGTTCTTCCTATCCACAACTCCATTTTGTTGAGGAGTGCGCACGGCAGAGAAGTTGTGAGAAATTCCCACATCTTCAAGAAAGGAATGCAGCTTGGCATTGCGAAACTCGGTTCCGTTGTCACTTCTTAACTTCTTCACCCGACGACCCAAGAGAACTTGAATCCGCTTGATGAAGGCAATGATTCGATCGGCAGCATCAGATTTGGCTCTAAGAAATTCAAGCCAGGTGAACCTTGAGAACTCATCGACGAGAACCAACATGTATTTCTTTCTGGCTAGGCTCTCAGTTCTTGTAGGTCCACACAGATCCATGTGTATCATGTCAAGGGGATTTTTGCTGTTTGAATCCATCTTCGGTGGATGGGAGCTTCTATTCATCTTTCCTTGCTCACAAGCAGGACAAAGTGTATCCTTGGAAAGACGAGTCTCCGGTAATCCCTTGACGAGGCGTTTTGAAACCAGCTTGTTCATGTCTTTAAAGTTCTGATGGCAAAGTCTTCGATGCCACAACCAACTATCCTCCTTTGATGCCTTAGCGAGCAAACAGATTGCATTCCTCGGATTAGAAAGTGCTTCAAACTGAGGGTGTGTCTGAGGGATTGAACGGAAGACGGTGGAGTAAAGATTGCCGTTCCTCCGTGCACTAAGGATGACGTTGTTGTCTTCATCATTCACATTGCTTCCGTATTGAAATTGCTTCACCCAGTATCCGTTGTCACAGAACTGACTGGAGCTGAACATATTGTACCCTAATCCTTCGACATATCTTACATCTTTGATGATGTATTTTCCATCCATGATTTTCCCATAACCCACCATCGGCTTAGGTGTCTTGTTGGCAGTTTTAACATATCCCTCAAACCTTTCAACATAGTCGAAAAGGAAGGATCTCTGACCAGTCATGTGTCTATATGCGCCGGAATCGAAGTACCACACATGACTGACCTGCAAGACAGATTAAGCTTGTTTAGGGACCCATTGCCAAATGGGTTCCTTTGGGTTAGAGACAGATAAATTAGTCGGTGTAGTCCCCTTTTCGGATTTCTCCTTAGGCGGAGGGGACTCCACTGACGAGGAGGATTTAGCTTTTCCTCTTTTTCTTCCCCTTCTCTTTCGGGATTTGACATTAGATTGAGAAGCATTGAAAGAATTAGATACACCATAGCGCAGGAAATTATCAAACATAAAGCACATGTCATTGCGAAAAGTATTAAAGGCATCGTTTAAGTTGCGATTACAATTAACTGGCATGTTCGAATTGATTCCTACACTAGGTGGAGCATAGCCTAAACCAGCACGGCCAGGACTACGCTTCTTAGGGAAAGCAGAAAAAGACTTGTTCCTCTCCAGATGATCCTTTCTTGGTGGCTTCACATTCTTTCCACCATCTTTCCTCCTCGCATCTGCATTCAACGCATGGTGTGAGTTAGAGGACGGTTTATTAGAAATGGATTTGCCACCTTTTCCAGATGACGATTTTGAAAATTTAGGTTTAGTGGAACTGAAAGGTTGATTAGGCTTTACCCAAGATGTCTCACCCACGGCAAAAGTACTTGAATTAAAGTCAAGACCTTTGATAGGTTTGACTGAGGCACAAGCATCGTTAGAGTTGGATTTCTTGTTCTGGAGTCCCTTGGGTGTGTGAGGCTTAACTGACTTTTCCCTGTCAGTACCAACACGGTTTGCACCCTTGGGGTTGCTTTTCTCAGAACCAGAAGCTTGTGGCTCAGCAGGCTTCTCAGGTTTTAAAACAACAGATTTTTCCTTTTTAGGAATCAAACCAGAAGGATCATCACCCTCGTCTAAAAATACTTTCACATCATATGCAACATTGGGATCCAGTTCTGGTTTGGGTTTTGGGTTAGCCATGCTATGGTTGAGAACAGGATAAGTCGTATCATCATCAGAATCCAAAGAGTAAAGGTTTTCAAAATCCATAACTTTCCGTCTCAAAAGGGAATTAGACACACGTTGGTTGGTTAAAGATTGGCGATACATTATCCTTTCATCATGAAAAAGTTCTTTTGTTAAGTCAAGGTGAATATCTTGGAGAATGTATTGCGTTTGAAGATCCGCAACCTTGATTTTAAAATTAGCAAAGGCTGAGGTTGCGGTGTCACAATCTGAAGAAAGCCTAATTCTCTCGGCGTTAGCCTCGAGTAAGTCCTTTTCAAGGGTGTGTACCAAAGTGTCCTTTTCCGAAACAATCGCTCTTAGATTCGGAATCTGATGTTGACAGGCATCTAAGTCCATGGCTTTCAATCTAAGTTCAAACACCTCCTTCTCTAGTTTGACTAGGTCGGGACACTTAGTTGCGGAAATATCCTCGGGTGGGATAACTAAGGTCTCTTCTGAAAGTTCCATTTCCCTAGTGTTGTAACTAGTGTTCAGGTCGGTGTAATTGATGGGAGGCATAGCTACACGAGGGGTTCTAGCCTTAATGCCTTCCCATGTGGGCTGGGTGTTGGTCGGATCACTAGCAGGAACGAATATCGGTTTGTTCGGAGCAGGACTTGTGGGTGGACTGCCTGAGGTGCTGTTTGACGGACTGGTGGTTCTAGTGATGGTCTCACCATTGATTACTTCAGTGTAGGTGACAGTCTGTCTAACATATTCCTCAGTTACGTGTCCTCCTACAAAGACAGGTTTGGGTTTGGAGGCGGCCATGTCCTCAAAGTTGTATAGATGTGAAGGTGCCTTTTCTAAAACATGATTTTCGGAAAGTCCAAGGCCGGGTTTAGCTTTATAAAAAGGATTCTTGTTGGCATGCTGAGTGAGAATACTCAGAGTCTGTTCAGATTGTCCTCTTTTGAAATTGTTATCTTCAAGCTCTTGAATTTTAGAAAACAATCTAGTTCTTTCTTCCGAAAGCAACTGGAATTTGATTGTGAGCTCTCCATGGTCACTGTTAAGTTCCTCATGGGATTTTTGAAGACACAAAAGTTTGTTTGAAAGATTGGACTCTCTAATGCTAGATTCAAGTATCTCACGGTTATAATCTATGGTCAAATCCTCGAGAGAGCTTTTATAAATGGCACAGTCAGTTCTAAATTTCGTGACGAGGTTCCTTTCCGATTGGAGACTACTCTCTAAGTCACAAACTTTAGCTTCTAACATTACCATTGAATCAGTAATATCGGGAATAGTGGATACCTCAGATGGATCGATGTCTTGGTAAGTGCTAGGACCAACAACTTATGGTCCCTCGAAATCAGCCATTAAGCACAAACCCTTCACCATATGGTCATCCTCGTCCGAGCTCTCTTCCTCGCATACCCAATTTTCCTCATCCACAAGCAAAGCAACTCCTTTTTCCTTCTTCCTCATCAAAGCAGCCTTTTTCTCAAAGTAGGCGGCATCCTTGTACTTTACTGAGCAGTCTCTGGCATAGTGTCCCAACTTACCACACTTGAAGCAAGTGGTAGTGGGACTGGCAGCTTGTTGAGGAGCGGGGTTTTGGTTCATGGGAATCGGGGGTTGATTTGACCTTTGACCACCTTGCTCAGCTGGGGATTGTTGAACTTCTCTCGGGGCTTGTCTTGAACTGCTTCCCCTTTGATCACCTCCATTGTAGCTTCCTTTGCCGCGATCCATTCTTTCATCAGACCAGTGATCGTTCCTTTCTTGCTCAAATCCATAACCCGGTCCTTGATCACGTCTTCCTCCATCATATCTTCCTCCATATCCGCCTTCATACCCTTGACGGTCGATATATCCTGACTCAGGAGTGTATTGCCTCAAGCTTCTTCGGTAGTTGAGGTCGGAGACCTGACCTCTCCAGTCTCCTTGATACCCTGGACCTCCTTGATAGTCTAGGTAAGTGTTATCTCTTCTGGGTTGATCTCTGAATCTCCCTTGGTCTTCTCTATACCATCCCTGCTCGTTGCGAAATCTTCCCTGATCATATGCCTGAAATCTTTCCCCTTGATGATAGTTTCCTCTGCCTTGGTTACCGAACTGAGATCTATCCATCTGATAATGTCCTCCCCTGCCTTGCCCCATTCTGCCTCCACTTGGAAATCCAGATCCCTGTGATCTGTTAAATCCATAGTTTGCATTTAGCTTTTGCACGTTGTGGGAAATTAGAGCAAACGACTCATTCACGTTGAAGAGTTCTTCATCCGAAATGGTAATGATCAAAGGATCATCGGGATGTTGCATGTTCGGACCAAGGTTCGGGTTGAACTCTTGGTTGTAATCTTCTTGATAATACTGGGGAAGGACATTGTTGTACTGTGAGGGTTGGATTGGAACAGAGTTCGGTCCTCCAAAGGGCACTGCCGCTAGTGCCAGAGGATCAACTACTTTCTTGGCTCTTCCCCCGGTGATGAACTCCTCGTGCTGGACCATCATGCTGAAGAGGTCGTGAAGACCCATAACTCCCAGGTTTCTGCTTAGCTGAATGTTGATGGCCAGGTTTTGCCATTCCGCAGTGAGGTTCTTCAGAAACTTCACGTTGACTTCGTACTTGGTCTTCTCAACCCCAAGCCTTCTTAGATCATTGACGAAGGAATTCAGTCTTTGATAGGATTCCGTGAGGGATTCGTTCTCCCGGGCTTTGAAACCTTCATAGGCATTTAGCGCGCTCTCTTTCTGGCTCTCTAGAGCAGTGTCACCACCCTGCATCTGTTGCTCAATCTCCAGCCAGACGTCTCGTGCGTTGGTTAGACTGTCAACTCTTGCGTACATGTCGTTTGGGAGAGCCATGATTAGGAGGGTAAGTGCTCGCTTGTCGACGAGGTGACGTGCTCTCTGTTCCGGGTTGTACATCTCTACAGGCTTTTCAACAACGTATGATGGTAATTCTGGACATGTGTCAGTTCTCGGGACTGCGGCTACGGTAACCGTTGGTCTGACTGGGCCTTCTCGGATGGATTTCATCAGGTTCTCATCCAACAGATCAAGGAAATGTATCATTCTGCGCTTCAATTGCTGATACTCACCCATCACCAAGACGGGAGGGCGAGATTCGGATCCGATTCCGATGATTTCTTTCGACATCTCTCACTCTCAAAGAGGATCTCCTGGTATGACTCACTTGGCTAAAGAAAAAGTTTTTGTAAAAAGCAGATACTTTGAGCACCTCGGGACACAGTTAGCTTCAAGTTTAGAAAGATTTGAAAAATAGCTAAGTGTCAGATTCGAGGAACAATTTTGCAAGAGTTCAGGCTCGAAGAGGCGAAATCCGATCTGGAAACTGACGTTTTCCGAATCGGATTTGGCTCACAAGTAAGGATTCGGAAAAGGCTGTTTTCCGATTCGGAAAATGAACTTTTCCGATTCGGAAAATGCTGAGTTCGGAAAAAGGCTAAATCAATTCGGAAAATGAGAATTCAAGGAGCAAAACCCCAAATCAGAAGGACCAAATTCCGATTCGGAAAACAAGGTTTTCCGATTCGGAAAAGGTGCAATTTCCGATTCGGAAATTTTGAACTGAAAGATCAGCTCTTGTTTTCCGATTCGGAAAACCTGTACAGGAACTCTGAAAATCTACTCAAAAACCCTCAAAAACACTAAAAAATTAGTGTTAAGACCCCCAATTGGTGTGAAAACAGTAGGAAAACAAGGGGGAATCACTTAACACTTATAAACTATTCTTTTAAAACCCTTTTTGGATTGAAAAACCCAAAAAGTTTTTGAACAAAAACTTTGAAAAATCCTTTTTAAATCAAAACAAGCCAAGGAATCAAACAAGGATCAGCTCTGATACCAATTGTTTGTCCCAATAATCAAGAAAAGAGAGTAGATGAATGAAGATCAATAACATATGAAACCATAAACCTTGAAGAAATGCATCAATGGAAAAAGATGATATATTGCAAGATAAAGTAATTTCCCAAAATGATAATGGCATTTCATGCATAAACCCTAACATCTCATTCCTTAAATAGGAAGGAGGTAAAATACAGAAATGTCATAAACGGCCCCCGAGGTTCCAAACCTCTAAACAAGGGCATACAAAAGATAGATTGTTTAAAAACCAAAGGAATTAAACTGAAAGTTAACTACTGAAAGCTGTAAAGATAGTGCTTCTGACTCTTCCCAACAAAGAGGTCTAACAATTATTATTAAAAATCTGTTGACTAGCTTATTGGTTTATACAGGTGACGTTGAAATTACCCAGGTCATTCATAGGTTTATGTAAGTTTTTACATTTTCATACATTTATTTGATTATCTCAATATACACAATGTTCTAATGCGCTATTCTTGGTGTAAACAAATATACAAACAAATATTCTTGGTGTAACGAATACTTATAATTTGCTTATAATCTGCTATGTTTTAGTGCCTATTTTATATTTAGTTCTCTTATTTGATGCTTCATGGGAAATAAAAGAAAATCTGATGTGCTGGCTGAAAAGGATATACTTTCTGAAGGTAAGTTCTGCTGGTTTTACTAAAAAAACACAGAATTTTTAAAAAGAAATAAACTTAGATTATTTTTTCACAGGTCTTCATCTTTTGGTAAGGAAGCAATTATGTCTCCTACAAGATGCGGCAAGTAATATTAGTCTATATAACTGCTTTTGATAGTTATATACTTGGTCCTTTTCGGTGGAATGACAACACAAATCATGTAGTCTTATATACATAGTGTAATCATAGAATGCACTAGATGCATGTTAAACTAATTGTCTACTTTAAACGGTCGGCCTATCTAATAATATTATATGTAAATGAGATTGCTAAGAATGTGATTATTTGAATATCACCTGGTGCAACGCGCGGACACGATTAACCTTGTTTTGGTCATTTATCAATAAGTTATTTTAGCTTCAAAGTTATATTTCGTGAACCAACAAAAAGATTATAATATCTGTCAACCAAACATGTTAAACCTATCAACATTTCATTCTAATCTCTCTCTCTCTCTCTCTCTCTCTCTATATATATATATATATATATATTAAAAGAAGGTTTTGGCTGACATCATCAAATTAAAATTGAGCCATTTTATTGGTCAATTGAAAAAAATTCATAATTTGATGATGTCATCATCTATATCCCTTTTCTTTATTTATTAATTTCAAAATTATAATTTACATTTTCTATCCTTATAATTATTTGATAAAATTTCTTTTTATCCCTTACTTTTTCATTTTTTACTTTGCATCCTTATCATATTAACATAAATAATATATATTAACTAAAATGTATAAAAAAAACTTTTGTTTTTCTTTTTAATAAATTACATCATTATAAACGTCTCGACAATACCTTCAAAATTAGTATAATATTGAATATTTTTTAATTTAATCATATTATTAAATATTAAAAATAGATATAAATTAATTTGTTTGGATTTTATTACATTCTAACTTTAAACATTATATTTTTAACTATCTATATATATATATATATATATATATAGGTGAAAGTTCAATTGCAAACCACCTTTTCATTGTGAACGTGAGGACAAACGAGAGCGCGACACGTGGCAATTTGAAAAAATTTCGACTTAGTTATTCAGACTGAATAAAGCGTTATTCAGACTGAATAACACTAACATGCACTCTGATGCAAATGGACGCGGGCGGGTCAGCCGCGGGTCATCCGCGGGTCAAGCGTTATTCAGTATGAATAACACTAACATGCAGTTTTATTCAGACTGAATATGACTTGACCCGCCGTTTCAGATTGACACGTGTCGCGCTCTGGGCTGTCCTCACGTTCACAACGAAAGGGTGGTTTGTATTTGAACCCACCCCTATATATATATATACTATTTATTCAAATTTCATTTTCAATTTTATAAATTATATTTAATACCATATAGTTAGTGTTTGTGAACTTTAAAATGCAAATGTCTATTTTTATTAAAAATTAAAATAGTATATTTAAATAGTGTATTACACGGGCTATTAACTAGTTTATTCAAAAAATTCATTTGACAAATTTCATCCCATCTAAAAGCATTATATGCACTAAATACCCATTGGAAGCTTATTAAATAAGCTATACATGAATGTGTGAAATGACTTAATGATATACAAAATAGCTTATTCAGGTTGTGTTTGGCAAAAATAAAAGCTAGCTTATAAGCTAGTCTATCCAAACATGAATCATAAGCTAGCTTATAAGCAAGTCCATCCAAATATGTACCATAAGCTAGCTTTTTGAAACGCTACTTTGAGTAGCTTTTTGAAACGCTACTTTGAGTAGCTTTTTGAAACGCTACTTTAAGTAGCTTTTTATAGCTTTTTCCAATAATACCCTTATTAATATTAATTATTAAATTCAAAGATATCATTTTTGGTTATTTTACATACTAATAAGCTAGTTTTTGCCAAACATAATTTGTTCATAAGCTACCTTATCAGCTACTAGCTAGCTTATCAATTAACGGCTAGCTTATCAGCTACCATTTAACTTATTAGCTAGTTTGCCAAACATAGCCTTAGTAAGCATCTAGGGGGAGCTTTATGCAGAAAACCAAGTTTTTTTTTTCCAAACTTATCGCCATTAATTAAAACATATATATGTATATATGAAAATCCCTCCCAAACAAAAATTTCCCAACCCATACAAACATATTAATACACACAAACAACTTTATTTATATAAGAGGGTAATGAAAAACTAATCAAACCACCCCTAAAGTGTTGTTTGGTACTTTTTCCATTAAGCCATGTATAGGTTAAGTAATCTATAAAATTTTGGCTGCCTTTTAAAATAAAATATTTTAAACAAAAATTTTGTTTCTTTTGCTCAATAAATTGTATGAATAAACTACAAGACCGTTTTACCCTTATTCTATGTTTTTATGAAGGATTACAGCAATTCAATTTTGACATTTACGAACATACAAAACATCTATTCAACCTTCAACAATACGGGTGTAAGTGAGCCGAGCTATTCGTGAGCTACTTGGGATCGACTCGTTAAAAGCTCGACTCGAGCTCGAGTTAATCGAGCTCGAGTTAAACGAGCCCGAGCCGAGCTCGAGCCTTATTTCGAGCTCGTTTAATAAACGAGCTCGAGCTTTTACAATTAAGCTCGCGAGCCTAAACGAGCTTCAACTAATATATATATATATTATATAATTAATATATTAAAAAATAACTATTAAATAATTAAATAATAAATAATAAAAATATTAAAAAATAAAAAATACATAATAAATATTGATTTATAGGTAAACGAGCCGAGCTCGAGCCGAGCCCGAGCTTGCTTAATTCTTGAGGAGCTCGAGCTCGAGCTTTACACATAAGGCTCGAAACGAGCCGAGCTCGAGCTCGAGCTTTATACACTTAAACGAGCCGAGCTCGAGCCTAATCGAGCTCGAGCTCGGCTCGGCTCGTTTACACCCCTATTCAACAACATCCAAAAACATCCATTTGAACAATATAAAAAAGGGTTAATTACATGGGTATGTATCGAACTTGTCACGTATTATCATTGTGTGTACTCAACTTATAAACTTACCATTGTATGTATCAAACTTTTTAAAATTGCCATTGTAAGTATCCAACTTTATCAAAACCTATCATTGAATGTATTCTACTTGTCACGAAAGTGTATCGAACTTGAGGTTTTAATAAAGTTGGGTACATACAATGACAATTTTAGAAAGTTCGATGCATATAATGGTAAGTTTATAAGTTGAGTACATACAATAATAAAACGTGACAAGTTCGATACATACCCATGTAATTAACCCTATAAAAAATCATGCTTCTAAAATCATACATATATTGTATGATGTCTAGTTGAATCTTCAAACCAGCCCAAACAGAATCAAATAAAATGTACTTTTAAAGTAGATCTTACGTTAATATTTCTAAAGTTGTAACATGTATAAAATCCAAATATGAAATCAAACAATGATATGGAAAAAATGTCGATTCTAGATTATTAATTTGCAACAAAAGAAGAAGAGTTCTTTCTTTAGGTAACTGCAAACCAAAACATAATGAAGCCCAATATCGCATGCTGATTAACGATTCAAATCGAAACCATATCGAATCGTAGATAGGCAACCTAGATCAAAAACAAAAGCTAGGAGAACCCAGATGGAATCTATGATCCTTTTTTTGATCAATAAACCCAAATCGAAGCATAGCTCGGAAACCCATATGCTGCAGGGAAAAAGCGAGGCAAGGAGAAACCGAGATTGGAACCTATCATCTTCTCCATCAACAACCCAAGTCCCAAACCGAAATTTTGAGAGAGGATTTGGGTTGGAAATTCTTTTGGAGTGTATTTGATTGGAAAATTTTGAGTGTACGTTTGAAAGAGTTTTAGGTGTAGAGGTTTTCCTAAGGATAGAGTTGAAATCTACTTGGCCGGATGGGTTAAGTTAAGCTAGTAGAAGTTGAGCGAATATGTCACATGTTGAATCATCAAGTCAGTTTCAAACAATTTTATAAGGCTGATCGAATAAACCATAGGTCCTATTAAGTCATTAAGCTCTTTCCAAACGGCCCCTTAGTTTGTTTGGTATATTTCGAAGAGAATATCGTAAGATTACTATAGTTAGAGTAATTACAATTTTGGTCCCTATGGTTCTCACCTACTCTGAGGAATAGTTAGGGTGCAAACGAGTCGAGCTTAAATTTTCTCGAACTCGAGTCGATCTCGGACATAAAATACAACTCGTTTAACTTAACGAGTCGAGCTTTATAACACCAATGTTCAACTTGGTTTGTTCAAGAACTCGGTTTAGTTTTTGGAGTCGAATCAAACAGAGGCAAGCCATTCGAGCATACCCTTTTTTGAGCCAAACAACCTCATATATTTATTAAATAATACAATAAAAATATAAAATTTAGAGAGCTCAAGCCAATAAACGAGTTAATCGATCGCAAGTTTGAACCCATAAATGAGCATAGAGCTCGTAACTCAAAACCCATTTTGAGCTTAAGCCCTACATTTCAAAGTTAATCGAGCTTGAGCCTAGTATCAATTTTTTGAGCCTACTTGATTAACCTACTACTCGACTCGACTCACTTACACCCCTAGGTATAGCATTCGATGTTTCGAATTGTTACTTATTGCCTTCCAAATTTTGATAGCATAAACCAAATGAAAGCATGCTTTTAAGACCATGCCTCTTATTATGAATCACAATATCCCCTTTTTGATGTATCCCATTCATTAAACAATTATGTTATGCCAAAAACACCACAAAAATACAGCAAACCTGTCCAGGGACAAGAAATACCTAAAGGATTGTTGGATCTTTGTATCTTTTAAAGATGGTTTCGATATCCGCCATCACATCGGGTGATAAGGGTCTCTCTGTTGTCAAGAAAGCATCGATATCCTCTTTTAGTTGTTCTAGGGTCGTTGCACCGATGATTGTGCTTGTCATGAACGGACGATCTCTCACAAATCCAAGTGCTAGTTCAACTGGGCTCAATCCATGTTTCTTTGCCATTTTAATGTACTCTGCCGTTGCTTCCTGTCATACAAGAATAGCTAATTTTGACTCCAAGAAAAATGTTGCATATCAAGAAGAATAGCAACCTCCCTTGTGGTCAAGCCTTACCCAAAGTCGGGAGTGTATGTATAATATATATATATATATATATAGAGAGAGAGAGAGAGGAAAGTCCAAATGTGAACCACTTTTTGGTTGTGAACGTGAGGACAGCCCAGAGCGCGCCACGTGGCAATCTGAAATTTTGTCGACTAAGCTTATGCATACTGCATAACGCTATCATTCAGACTGAATAAAGCTTTATGCAGTATGCATAAGGCTTAGTCTCACTCGGATGTGGCGACTTAGCCGCGGGTTAGCTTTATTCAAGCCTTATTCAGTTTGCATAACAACGTTATGCAGTATGAATAACGCTAACCCGCGGGTTTATGCAGACTGAATAAAGCTTAACCTGCGGAAGTTAGATTGCCACGTGTCGCGCTCTGTGCTGTCCTCACGTTCACAACCAAAAAGTGGTTCACATTTGAACCCACCCCTATATATATATGTATGTATGTATGTAGAAAAGTTCAAATGTGAACTCATCTTTCATTGTGAACGTGAAGACCACTAAAATGCGTCACGTCGCAATTTGAATCGGCGCCTAAGCTTTATTGAGTAACAATATAATCCACTCTAACACGCACGCATGCAGAGTGAATAAAACTTAGGTGCAATCACTCCGAATCATGCACCTAAGCTTTATTTAGACCGAATAAAGCTTTTATTCAGTTTGAATAATACATGAATATTTAGACTAAATATTGCCATTGACGCGATACTAGTGGTCCTCACGTTCACAATGAAAGATGAGTTCACATTTGAACCTGACCCTGTATGTATAATATATATGTATGTATGTATGTATATAGAGGCAGGTTCATACGAGAACGCTAACTATTTACGAGAACGCAAGGAACTTCACCAATGTACAAAATCACATATGATTCACGTACAAAATCACATATGATTCATGTGACTTTGCCCACAACTTTAAGTCGTGTCCAAAGTCGCCCGCATCCCATTTTTTCCTTTAGCATAAAATCACATGTGATTTTGTACATGGCCGAATAGCGTTCTCGTTTGAGCAAAAATATACTGGGTTCACATGTGCACATTTTTTACGTGCTTGTTAACAAAAAGTACACATTAAAGTTTCACAATATGAACCGAATACATAGAAAACATTCACGTTGTAAAACAAATATAAGTTAATCAACACATTAAATACTTATAAAACAATCACATTGGTTTCTAGATTTAATGTATTGATTAACATATATTTGTTTCACAATGTGTTTGTTTCATTCATATGTATTTGATTACATACATCATACTCCCAAGAAAGAAAGTTACACAATTTTACCTTACTCTATCCGGGATTTATTGGGTTTTTTTGTTTTGTTTGTATAGTATTTAGGTAATAGTTAAATGAAGACAAGAGAGTGTAAGAGTTAGGGTGGTTATGAAATAGTGTACCTTTGCAATGGATTTATTATATCTTTCCATGTATCCAGGGAATAACTGAAGCCTGCCCTTTTTGGCAGCTTCAGACTCTGAATCCAAATACTTTCCACTTAACGATCCACCAGCCAGGGGAGAATAACAAAGTAACCCCACATTGCAGTTATTTGGGTGACATACTTCAACAAGATCAACTACAAATATCAAAACAGCAACACATCAACTACAAAACAAAATCTTAAACATTTTGGGTGCGTTTGGTTGTGAAAAACTGTTTTCATTTTCTTAGAAAACGTTTTCGGGTAATAGAGTTGAGGTTTCATTCTCAATTTTGTATAAAAATTTTAGAAAACGCGCTTGGTTGAAATGATGGAGTTTTCATTTTCTGTATTAGAAAATTAGAAAACGCATTTAATTTTTTTTGGAGAAGTACTAAAATCAGCTTTCTAATTTACATAGAAGTTAGAAAACAAAATATTTTCAGTTTCTTGGAGAACTTTTGAAAACTGAAATGAACCAAACGCGTTTTCTGAATGTTCATTTTCATTGGAAAATTTTCCCCAACCAAACACACCCTTAATGTTACAACTCTGTATTTTTACATGGTTACACCAGATTTTCGATATCCATGGCCATGATAAACACAAAGCTGCCATAAACAATCTTGATCTAATGGCTAAAGAAATAAGTCTGAAACTTCATGTGTTTCAATTATTGATCATGAAAGTGTGTTCTATTTTTAAATGGCACATGACCAACTCAACAAGCCTTTTTAATTCTCAAATCTGGGTATTTTTCTGTGTGTCGAAATTTTGTACAGTGTAGGGATCATTTCACACATACCCGCAAAATGAATGATAAATAGAGCAGTAACAAGTTATGCAATGAAAAGTTCAGAAAGTAATACATCTTGCACCTTCTAGTGGTGGATGATAGCACGATAAGAGTAGTTACCTTCAAACTTGCATCTTACTAGCAGGCTGTAACTGTTCTGAATGCTTACGATCTTTGGAAGTCCTTCGGCTTTTGCTGCATGAATGAATTCCATGACTCCATATGAAGTTTCATTTGAAACCCCAATGTAGCGTACCTAGGCACAAAAAAGAGTTGTTTGTATGAGCAAGTTTTTTCACATGTACTTTGGTAATTTGGTTAGCATTCTTATAATAACAGGAGAAGAACGTATTCCATGTCATCAGTCCTAATCTTTATCTATTTTATCTACTTTTCCAGCATAAACTGCAGTCTCTTCCATAAACTGTCTTATTCAAAGTTAACAAGAAAGAACAGTCTGACTGTGGACCAACATGGGAATGTTACTAATTTATCCTAATATGTCACGCTTGATATTTTTAAAGCATTTGCATTCGGCTAACAAACTTAAGAGTGAGTGACTTGATTGCAATGAAATACGTAGTGCAAGGACTAAGGACAGAGAATAAGAAATTATATCTCAAGGATGAAACTTGCTGATTTCTGGAATTCATTCCAACTATATCTTCAAGTCTAACGTGCATAATCACCTTGCTAAGTCAAGCCTTTCCACTTTAAATATCATACAAGATGTTTAAAAGCTAACCCATTTTCATAAGAGAAGGGTGATGTTCACAATTCAGAAAACATGAATGGCGAATTTTAATATAATTAGTGCTTGTTTACCCTAGAAGACCCAACCATGTAATGGTAGAGTGATGTTTAATGTCAAACATGATGGATAAATTAATGAATCTGATTAAAATGATCATTTGTAACATAGATAATACGTAAAAGAATTTCTTAAGAAAACCCAACTTATAAGTTGATCTATAAGTATACTGAACTGAGAATGAAATAGAACACATGAGAGAAGGAAGTATTCTGCACAAGTTTGTTACTCCAGAGAAACTAAAAAGGACTCCCTTTGTTCAAGGTTAGGAATTTTTATAAACCATCATCATATATATATATATATATATATGTATAGGGTCAGGTTCAAATGTGAACTCATCTTTCATTGTGAACGTGAGGACAACTAGTATCGCGTCACGTGACAATATTTAGTCTGAATATTCATGTATTATTCAGACCGAATAAAACTTGTATTCAGTCTAAATAAAGCATGAATATTCAGACTGAATGAATAAAGCTTTATTCAGTCTGAATAAAGCTTAGGCGCCGATTCACATTGCCACGTGGCGCGATTTTGTTGGTCCTCGCGTTCACAATGAAAAATGAGTTCAAATTTGAACTTTCCTCTCTCTCTCTCTCTCTCTCTCTTATATATATATATATATATTATATATATCATGTCAAATTTTCAAACAACAGAAGCGACTAGCAAAGGGCCATAAATGAAATACATCATTACCTTTCCATCGTCAATAAGTTCTTGGAAGGCCCTGAGCTGTTCAATAAATGGCACACTTTGCCTCCATTTTGACGGATCATAAAAGAACTCGCCAAACAAAGCCACATAGCGATCCGGCCTGGGGAGGAATTAGAAAAAAAGTGTTAGCGAATATGCGATTTCTGAGTTGTACCAGATGTATGTGACGGTATTTCCCTAATTAAGTAGCTCTATCTTTAGGAGATTAATAGTTGATACTTTTCAAGCTTGATTTAATTATAGTTACCCAATATTTAAGTAAACATCTTTGGGAGAGGCAGGTTGACGAACAATTTTGCATTTTAAATTCTTGTTATTGGTTTTTCAATAAAATATCTTTGGTTCTTATTGTTGGTTAGGTGTTATAATATCAAGAATATGGGAGAAAGATCATGTCTATTTAAAATAGCATGTATGTTTTATTTATATGATCTATAGATGGCAAATTGTTGTACATATTAATCAATAGACGGCTTATATTTTAGGTGAAGCAAAGTAAGCTTTTTCTAAAAGCGTCAAACGTTTGGCTCATGAGAAGGATTTGAACAAAATGGCATGGGATTCATAGGATATATTTGTATTCTAAGAAGTGTATAAATATACTATAGGGTACTAGACCCAAAGAAATCATGAACTACACACATACTAAACGTTGATATAATGCATCTCTTAACACTCCTCCTTGAAGCATACATTAAAACATTTGATTCGCCTCTATTAATGAAGCTGGGGTATAAGGCACACATTAGACATAACTTTGCTAAAGAATTAAATGTTGTAAGCCTTTTATTTAGTATTACTAATTCCACCAGACATAACAATAAAACGGCAGGGGCTGTTTGGTAATTTCCAGAAGGTGTTAATATTCTGTCAGTAGAGGTTAAATCCATAGGGTCTAGTATAAATACAGGTGGGAGGACGGTGATATAACCTTGAAATATGGTAATTTAGATGTCCCTAGGTAAGTATCGATGACCTTGAGCCTAATATTGTTAAGTCTTACACTTTGATGTTGAATTTAATCACGTTGTGACTGAATAGTCATTGGATGAATGATAAAATCATATAGAGAGACTTGCATTATTAAAGATTGGATTTGTCAATCCTATATTACAAGAGTGATGCCTCTGGGCCCTTAATAGAATGGGATTGAGGAAATGCATGCATTCACAAATAGTCGATATGTGATATTGGGATCTATTATTTGGTCAATCCATTTAGAGATCTAGAAAACTAGAGATGGAACCTAATGCAAATGAACTTAAGCACATAAACAGTATCATGTAAAAGTGGGATTATGGAACTCACCAATGAATTTGTAATAAATCAATATAATCAGTATTAAGACGTTTCAAGCTTTTCTCCACACTTTCTTTGATGTTAGCAGCATCAACCCTGACAACTTCTGCATTATCTCGTATGTAACTTGATCTTTCCGAGTAACCAGACACTTTAGTGGCCAATATAATCTGCAATACACCAATGCACCAAAGTGGAAAGAAGGTCATGATCAGTTAATAGTTGAATCAATAAATAATGTGGTCCATCAAATTGAGAGAGCATTAGTACTTGACCAAAAGGGCAAAATGGTCCCATTGTTCAACGCAACAAATTAACGTAAATATTAATGACATAGAGGAAAGTTCAGATGAAAACTCATTGTTCATTGTGAACGTGAGGACCACCAAAATCGCGCCACGTGGCAATTTCACTATGAATATCATGCATTATTCAGAGTGAATAAAGCTTAAACGCCTTTATTCACTCTAAATAATGCATGATATTCAGAGTGAATATTGCCACGTGGCGCGATCCTAGTGGTCCTCACATTCACAACCAAAATTGAGTTCACATTTGAAACCTAACCCTAATGATATATACACACATACCAAGTGCAAAGTGAGTATGATTACTATTATATCAAGATTATTCCTGTAACTTCCAATAAAGTTGCTTGCAAGAGAATATTACGTTGTTGGGATATATCTTTTAACTTCAAGTAGATTCAAAAACACGAAACACACTCCTAAACTAGATCCATAAAAGAAAACAAAAGAAAGGTCGAGAAGATTGTTGGAATCACACAAACTGGATTACTTAGAATTATTCGACAAATAGCTGAAATGTCTTCAAGTAGTGTCGGGCACAAAGTTCAGCAATTAATGCAAATATAAATATTGATACCTTCTCTTTACCTTTTAAAAATATTATGTTATGACTTAATTGATCAATGATGATACAAAGAGATTGTGACTAAATTGAAAAGAGGGAAAAGTACCTGCTGACGAGGTTGAGATTTCAGCCAGTTTGCGATATATTTATCTGTTAATCCTTGTGTCTCCTTCTTCATTGGAATCGGATACTTTGAGAAAAATGGAATAGAGGAACACGAGAAGTTAGAAGAGCAAGCAGAGGCAAGTTATAAAACTACTGAATAAGGAGTTGTCATCAATTTCTACATGTTAAGTTATATATGTATTGGCTGTCATTTTATTTATTTATTTATTACCACCATAATATGAAGGCTGTGTTTGTCAAACTAACTGATAAGCTAGTTGTTGATTGATAAGCTAGCAAGTAGCTGATAAGCTAGCTTATGAACAAATTATGTTTGGTAAAAACTAGCTTATGAGTATGTAAAATGATCAAAAAGGGTATCTTTGAATTTAATAATAAATATTAATAAGGGTATCATTGGAAAAAGCTACAAAAAGCTCCCAAAACGCTACTCCAAGTAGTGTTTCAATAAGCTAGCTTATGATACATGTTTGGATGGACTAGCTTATCAACTAGCTTACTTTTGCCAAACAAAGCCGAAGTAGATGTGCCCAATCCTCCCGGCACATAAACAGGGTCGAATAGAGAACATCGCCACGAGCAAGAAATCTTTCAGGATATCTTTTAATGTCATTCAGATACAGGAGATGATTTTCCGTCAAGAATAGTAGTTATTGTGTTTACTGAGAAGGGTAAGAAGAGATTTCCACCCTTGGAATTTGGGTCAATCGTAATTAAAGACCAATTTAAAATACCCTTCTAAGTTAATTCATGAGTTATTTTGGGACTTAATTTGAAGCATTAGATCAACATTAATTAAAAGTGATCAAGGGTCTAAATCCCTTCTTACACTTCTCACCTTAACTACTATTCTCACATGATCCTTCGTCCAGATACTTATACTACGCTTTATCCAGTAAAATATAGTTATATAATATATTTGTCTAATACTCACTTCCAATGGGATGTAGTACATATTATATTTTTGTAAAAAATAAAATGAACATAATATAATTTGGTCAAAGCGTACAAACATCAAAAAATGATTAACTGTCTACTTATAAACTAGACAGTTCAACTGACAACTCACAACCCCTTGAAGAAAAATAAAATGTAAAAGCTTAATTACGACCTACAACAAAAACATATATGAATCTAATGATCCATATGACTTGTCAGCATCCGATGGATTATCTTCATTAAAAAACATCTCCAATTGTCAAAAGACTCAAAACTCCAAGTTGATGGGCTATATTTCTTTCTATCAGCCACCACTCTCACAAATATCCTTTTATCAATCCTCCTTAAATTTTGGAGATCATACCGAATGGAGTTTAGAAAGTCCATATACGCCTTGATGAAACAGTTGCTAGTGATTAGATATAAATGCATGCAAAACGCAAATATGTAAATGCATGCTAAAGAAAGAGATAGTGAAATGGTGGGAAGAATTATCTCTTACTACTTCAGCAGTGTCAAAAGTATTAATGCCATTTTCGAAGGCATAGGAAAGTATTTCATGAGCTTCCTTCTCTGTGTTTTGTTCCCCAAACGTCATCTGGAATTTATTAAGAAATAGAAATTATCAGAACTTATTAAATCTGCTTTTATGAAAATAGAAAATTGTTCCAATATAGATAAGCTGTACTTTAAAGAGTTAACTGCTTAGAAGGATAAGACCATAAAAATGGACAAATGCAAGTTCAAATAAAGTAGTATTTAACATTCAAAACGTCTGATAAGCAGTGAATAAGTGATTCATTCATGCAAACAAATTACTTTTACACCTCAAGAAAAACTAGCAGGCATAAATAAAGCAACACAAATTAGGGAAAAGAGACAACTGGTTTCCTAGTTGGTGATATTAAACATCGGCCCACAAGTTAACAAACTTGGAACCTTTGTATAAGGTAGAATAGGCAGCATATATTCAAGTATAGGATTCTTAAATCAACCTAAAACAAGTCCTTGACCCATTAGTTAGAAACTAAGAACCAAACAAATACTAAAAATCATCATAAGT
Organism: Centaurea solstitialis; assembly: GCA_030169165.1. Taxonomy (NCBI): domain Eukaryota; kingdom Viridiplantae; phylum Streptophyta; class Magnoliopsida; order Asterales; family Asteraceae; genus Centaurea; species Centaurea solstitialis. Next base: position 25,224,995 of record CM058044.1, on the reverse strand, counting down.
TCTTGAACTATGAATACTTGCACAAGGAATCACAGCTCACACACCGAATAAAACTATAAACAATGTGTATAGAAGATTTCAAGTACAAACAAGGCACCCATTTATGGGTCTCAAAAGACTATAAATAGGTGCCTTTATAGGTCTCGAAAACTCAATTTTGACCATCTAATCATTAAATTATGCTAATATCCAAGATGGGCTTTTCTAGAGTCTTACTGGGACTTAAATATGACTTAAAACAAAAAGAAAAGGCTCAAAATGGGCTGCCAAAAATAATGTATCACAAAATACTTCTTTGGATAGGCCAAAATTCCAAAATGTATCTTCATGAAAAATGCTCACCATTGGCCTCATTGCCTGTCAATAGCTCCAAGCCTCCAACAGAAGTAATCAGGTGCATTACTTGAAACTCTTCCACGGATTTCGCTCCTTTTGCTTGAATTTCCCCCACTAACATCAACAAAGCTTCCTTGATCCATTTTGACATTAATCTTGTAATTAGGCCATCTTGATTAAGGTTCTTTGAGTGGTTTCCTCCATTTGTAAATGAACTGCAAACAACATCAAAGGGGAGAAAGGAAATTTCAAATTGGCAAACGCCAGGGATAGGAGGTGTCGAGGGATAGGAAATATAAGGTATAGTAAGGATGAGGATGAGAACATTTTCGTGAAGGATGAGGACATTAGGAAGAAATGGGGTAGCTATTTTAAGAGTTTTTAAATGAATATCACGAGAGAGAAGGGAGGAGGGTATTGCAGGTCTGTAATCATTTGCAACTGTAGTTTTTGTCAGCATGTTACCAAAGAGGAAGTGTAAAACTGTGGTAATTATAGAGGTATTAAGCTTTTGTGTTGTACCATGAAACTTTGGGAGATAATGGTTGAGCTTAGGGTGTGTAGCAACGTGTCGCGAGTCACAGAGTACAATAACCAATTCGGGTTCCAATCGAAGGAACTCACCTTCTAAGACGGCTAATTAAGAAATATAGAGCACATAGGAGAGATCTATATATGGTGTTTATTGATCTAGAGAAGGTCTTGGATAGTATACCTCGTTGTAGGATTTGGAGAAGCTTGGAGGATAGAGAGAGTCTTCGTGGATGTATGTTAGAGCAATCCAAGATATGTACTCTAGGACTTTGACTTGTGTCAGAAGTTAGGACCCATTAGGTGAGACCAAGGCTATGTTTGGCAAACTAGCTGATAAGCTAGCTGTTAACTTATAAGCTAGCTAGTAGCTGATAAGCTAGCTTATGAACAAATTATGTTTGACAAAAACTAGCTTATGGGTATGTAAAATGACCAAAAACTCAAAAAGGGTATATTGGGATATAACAATTAATATTAATAGGGGTATAATTGGAAAAAGCTCCAAAAAGCTACCTCCAAGTAGCTTATCAATAAGCTAGCTTATAAGCTACGCTTTGTCCATCCAAACATGTACAAAAAAATAAGCTAGCTTATAAGCTACTTTGTGTTTACCAAACAATGCCCAAATACTTCCCAGTAGAGATAAGTTTTCATCCGGGATTGGCACTACGCTTTTCTTCTTTTGCGGTGATTTTGGATCAGATTATGTGAGAATTTCAGGATAGTGTTCTTTGGTGTATGTTATTTGTTGATAGTATTGCACTCATAGCATAGTCAAAAGGTGAAAGAAAAAAGCTAAGCTAGAGCAGTGGAGGGAAGCTTTAAAATCGCCATGTCTGTGCATTAGTTGGAATGTATCGAGTATTGAAAAGGGTGTAAATATATGCATCGTGGGAAGGAAAGGGTAGCCCAAACAGATAGTCTGAAGTACACAGGCTTAATCGTTTACAGGGAGGAGTGAGATTGCAGACGGATTTACGCAACACATAAAGACAGGGTGGTTAAAGTGTAGAGCAGCTACAGGAGTATTGTGCAACAACAGGGTTAATTTAGAACTGAAGGGAAGATTCTACTAGGTCGCCATAAGACCAACTATGTTGTATGGTTTGAGTTTTGGGATGTAAAGAAGGCGCAAGTGAAGAACTTAGAAGCTGCGGAGATGAGGATGTTGAGCTGGACGTGTGGCCGAACCATGCTAGATAGGATTCCAAATGTTTCCGGCCGGAACCAGGGGTTAGATCTATCACAGGTAATTGGGAGAGCGTAGATTGAGGTGGTTTAGGCATGTTCCTTAGAGATATGTGTCAATGCCTGTAAGGAGAGTGGACAGTGGAGGATAGATATGGCAGCTTAAGACATTTGCATAGACATGACATCTGATAGGAGCTCGTGGAGGTGCAAGATTAGAGCGGCCACTTTTTAGTAGAATCATGTAGAGGGACGAGTATGGTTTTGAGATAAGGCCGATAGACACCTGTATGCTAGTTTCCATTGTTTTATGTGTTTTTACCTAATTACATTTTCTGCTCACACACCTTATCTGGAAAAAGGTTCATCTAGGCTTCGCCTAAGACTACATCCTTGGCAAATTGGAAATTAAATTAGAGCTGTCTGAGACTAAGCCTGGCCACAGAATGCTAGCGCCTGGATTCAAACCCTGGGTAGATGGGATATTCCACCACATTCCCCCTAGGCCTCTGCCAGTACGCCATTGTCCTTGTGGTTCTCACAAACCATTAAAAATCTCAATTATCTGATTCATTAACCAATCCTTTTGCCTATTTGCGCACATTTTTGCATCATGCAGAAGAAACAACCTCTCAAACCTAGTGGTTGAGGTTATATCTTAATCCTCTCAAGCCCTACTCTCCGAATGGGACATACTGGTTGTTTGGTTTATCCAAATCTGTAAATTCATGACCATTTTATTCTCCATATCATGCTAACATTATAAAGTTTACACACAGGAACAAGATACTATATAGACAATGAAGATTAACCAAGAACCAATTATAACCAGAATTTAAGAAGATATCTTCAAAAGAGTATCTAATTCAATAAAAACAGTGGGTGGCATTTGGTTTCTAATAGCAACATTTCCTCTAAGTCAGCATTTTAAATTGTACATCAGATGATGACATTGTCACCACATGTGATGATCACCAACAAATTTTATTAATCTTTCACAAAGAACATGCCATAAATTTAAAATCTAGGTAAAATCATACATAAAACATTGATAAATACAGAAATCAAAATTCGTATAAGCCACAATTAGCAGAAGAATAATAAAAAAGCCAAAGGAGAAAACAGAAAGCAAAAAAACTTACAGTTCCATAAGTGATTTCACTGACAGTAAGGTCAGAATCCCCAACTTGATTATACTGCATTGGGCTTCTTTGAGGTGTTGCCATGGCTGTTGTGATAAACTTGTTTCTTTTGTTGAACATGTTGTTGTTATTAACAAGGGAAGAAGAAGATTTAGGGAAATTGATGGTGGAGGAGGCATGGTGAGATGATGAAATTATGCGGTTGTTGTTGCTGGAGAGAAGAGGGTGGTGAGCTATTATTATAGTAGATGAAGAAGTCATTTTGGAGGATGATGAATGAATTTTGTTTAATTGTTTTTCAGTTCAGTTATTGGAAGGGTGGTGTTTTTGAAGGAATTTGGATATGTGTTGAAATGGCCGGCTTTGGATGCTTCTACGTGGATATGGCGGCCTAAATTTGGGGAGAAAAAACAAAACAACCAACGTAAACACGTTATATAGGTTTAGTTTTCTAGATAATACAACCCAATTTTAATAATATACAAGAGAATAGCTACCAATTAGAGAAAATTTAGCTACCAACTTTTTTTTTCCGTTTCCAAATTGTTCATTGACTATGAGTTTGACAAACCAAGATGAATTTTGATTCTTATAGTTATACTATTTTTTGATGAAATAAAATTTGTTAAAAGAATTTAACTTCTAAGGAATTTGAATGGAATGTTGTCACAGTTTGAATACCTATTTAGTTGACAAAATTTGAATGACATCTGTTAAACCATGAGTATAGCTAACCACTTGATGTCATCTCAGCGTTACATCAGTCTTTTCTCTTTCCTACCCTTCTTATCCTAAACTAGAGTACACTATCCTAAACTAACATAATCTTTACCCCACATTTTATTATTAATATATATATATATATATATATAGAGAGAGAAGAAAATATGAGGACGAATCTCAGCCACACATCTTCAATTACGGTAGAGGTGATCACGGAGGATTGACGCGATTCATGGGAGGGTAGAGAGATTATTAAAAGGGGGAAAAGGTCAAAGTCGCCTTTATTGACCGGATGAGTGGCTGAGATTCGTCCTCATATTTTCTAAAAAAGTTATGTTTCTCATTTGAACCTTTCTCTCTATCTATATATATATATGTGTGTGTGTGTGTGTGTGTGTGTGTTAAGAGAAAGAGAGAGAAAGGGGAGGTTTGCTCGGGTATGGAAATCCGGAGGGGTACCCATGTCGTAGACCCCGCTACCCTCGTACCTGTGTGCAGTTGAACCCGCATCACCTGCCTACTCACTCACAGGGCGCTACTAAAAGGCTTCAGGAATTGGAATACATCGGTTTGGTTCACAAAATGTAGTTTTAGAATTGGAATGAAATTTTGGTAAATGACCAAAATACATTTTTCTGATATTCTTTTTAACAAAGTATGCTTGAATAAAATAGTCATTTTTTAACTAAAATAAGATAATTATTAAATATTGGAATAAAAAAATTATTAAATAATTTTATAAAATAATGTTTTGTTATTAGGTTATACTGGAACATGGGTATTTTGTATTATTAAAAAAAATGAATTTCATTCCATCAAAATATCTAGTGTTAACTTTTGGACTGCAACTGCTAAAAGGGAGGAAATATTTGAGGCGGCATCCCATCAGTTGGGAATAATATACACAAAGAAGTTAATATTTGATTGCAAGACACGGTGGAACTCTACGATTATAATGCTTAGTGTTGTTATAAAGTACAAAGGCGTATTTAAACGCTTAAAGCAAAGAGAGTCAGGGTACAATTTATTACAAGTGTTTTAATAGGTAACTGTTATGTTTTATGGTTCAAAGTATCAAATAGCTAATGTGTATTTTCCTTTGATTTGAGAGGTTGGATATTCTTTACACGATTGGGGGGAATCACCTAAAGATATGATAAAAAAAAATATGGCTTCTCTCATGCTTATTAAGTTTGATAAGTATGGTTCGGTGATTCGTGGGATAATGGGGATGGCAGTAGTTTTAGATCCGCAATACAAGTTAGAATTCGTCAAGTTACTTTTGTCGAAGCTTTATGGAGAAGTTAGAGCAAAGATTGTATTTCAAAATTTGGAAGAGTTTATGAAAAAATTGTTTAAAGAGTATGAATCTAATCAATCATCAATAAATGAACATCAAGGTATTTGATCTTTCCGAAATTATACATATTTCTATTCGTCAGTATTTCTGTTTTTACTCTTATTTTGATCCTATCTCTGTAAGTTTTGAGCCAATTTGTGTAAATTCTTAATATTTCAGGTTTGGATACCAATTGGATCAAAAAGTACGAAAAGGGGTCAATTTGGAGAAAAATGTGAAAATTCCACAACACAAGAAGATTAATGCCACGAATATCCAAGGTCATGCTGCGAGGAAGCCACTGTTTGGACATTCAAGATTTAGAGAACCTTGTGATAGCGAGCTTGGTCTTCGCGATGCGAGAAACTCTTTGGATGGTGATCAAAAAGTCATGGTATCATGCTTATCGAGTCTTGCGTCGCAAGCCAATTTACTCACGTTGCGAGCAAAGGTCGGACCTTTTCTTGTTGATCAAGACATGCAATTCTATTTCAGTCCTAATCTTTTAGATAACAAGTTTACTTGGAGAAAAAGAAAGGATTTGATAAAGAAGGAATTGTTATAAAAAGGGAATGGATTTAAAATAAGGAATTATCTTTTAAAATATACTTAGAGGAGAAAAAACCAACTTGTATAAATAAGGCTTTGATATTGTCATTTATCAAGTTAGGAGGTTTCAAGAAAGGAGAAGCGACTCGAGAAAGCAACACGTTCGAGGAAGAGATTCAAAAAGATTCTACATCAAAGATTGATCATTGTTCTACTTATCATCTTTATAATTTTTAGATTTGTGTTTAGTTTTGATTTGGAATACATCTAGTATGTCTAGGTACTAGGTTTCTTTGTGTTTACTATAGATTGATGAACTCTTGATGAATGTTTGGTTTTAATCTTATGGTTTGATATTTAATTCTTAATTGATTTTAGTTCGATTCAAGTTTATAGCTTTAACATTCGCTATTTTGATCTGTTAACTAATCGTATCTAGAGGAGGAGAAATCCCTCTAGTTAATTAGTTTCATTTGTCTTTCACTTTGGTGACATGGAAGACAATCTACCGAAAACAAAGATTGGGATTGGATCCAATAACCTAGTTATAGATTTGATATAAAACCAGTCGCTATATCAAAGTCTTTTCTTCTTTCATTACTTTTAAGTTCTTTCGTTCTCTTCTTTCTTACTAAGTGCATTAGTGAAAATTTGTGTAACTTAAGATTGTTTAGATCAGGTTTTACTTTTTCTACTTCCGCAACAATCTTGTAAATTCTGTATTTGAAGTTATATATACAAATAGAATTTGAAAATGAAAAATCTATGTGATTGTATTCAAACCCTTCTACTATCCTTGTTAACTTAAAGGTTATCTCACGGGACAAAAAATACAGATTCAAGTAAATTTTATTAGCTTAATCGATTCTTACCCGGAGTTGTTTATCCGGTGTTCGATTATCTCTCGTTGCACGGTCGGTATAATGTCTCTATTTTTAGCTTTATTTTCTGTTTTAGCTATGATTAGTGAGTAGTTGTCTTTAGTACTTATTGTGGTTTGATGAACCTTGATTGGATGATGTTTTAATTTTAAATTATTATTAGTTTGGTTTGGTTTATTGAATGTTTGTCTTTGATTTCGAAGTTAATGTTTTGACTGTGGCTACTTGAACTGGTTGGTTGGTGTATCTGTTTTTCTAACAATAAAATAGATAGACTCTGTTAGATTAATCAACCTCCGTTGCCTTTCACTCTGGTGACGCGGAGAGACGTGGTAAGTAGTTTGCTTGGACCGAGAGTAGACTAAATAGTAGGGTCCCACGACTTGGCATTAATTAGGGCGACTTTTACCAGACTGCTTGACAACCAGTCCCTGTAATTGGGCTGGGAGACCAACCTGGTTTATAATCTCAGATAATACATGCTAGGGTGTCTTTGGCTTAAATTCCTACAATAACCAACTAAACTATATTTTTGGCTTAATTAAATCATCCACAAGGGGAATCTCCATAACCATAATAAGTACTATCTTTTCTTTTATTTGTTTAAATCATCTTTATTTTGAGTCTTGGTTAAAGTTATAGTCTTTTTAGTCTCTTTAATTAATTAAAACCATTTTCATAAAAATCCCCTTTTTAGATTAATTAAACTCTTATAAGATTTATTTTGAATAACTTGACCGTTCCCAGTGGTAAGAACGATACCTAGACTTTCCTACACTATATTACTTGCGATCAGGTACGCTTGCCTGTGAGTGTGGTAATAGTGGTTAAGCGATTTTGAAGTTAAAACTTGCTTACAATTTTATATATATAATTTACCGCATCAAATACCCGCAACCCCGATGGTTATTTGGTAATGGAATACCCAACGGGACGAGACCGGGTATGAGATATGGTTATACCAATATGTTGGGTTTTTCTGTGATCCCCGAACCAAACTGATTCGATGAACACCAAAAGATGCGGAAGCGGTTTATGGTTAAAACCCTAAAACCACGATCTTTCCGTTCTAATTATTTAGACAATAAAATACGTATTTACCTGGATTGCTTGAGTAATAATCCACCGGTGATCGATCCTACGAGCGTTCCTCTAGTAGAACTCAAAAAAAAAACCCGAGCAACTCGAAAAACCAAACTGGTTTTGGGTGTGTGGTTGGCGGCGATCAAAGGGAGAGAGAGGGAGAGAAATTTTTCTGGAAACTTTTTAGGGAATTCAATGAATCAAACTATAAACCCCTAAGGCTTATTTATAGCTTATCAGATGGTAAAAATCCTTATCTGATTCAGTTTCCTCAATTATCTAATCTTTTCTTTTTCTTTAAGAAAAGATCTTCTAGATAATTATCAGATTATCTATTACATATTTATTTCACTAATAAATATACAATTATCTTAATTAATTAGATTATCTATTATATATTTATTTTACTAATAAATATATAATTATCTTAATTAGTTAATCAACCCTCTAACTTTGGGATTCCTGACTGAAATTACCCAACTGATTTATAATTGACTATTATAAATACAAACTCTCCATTTCTGGGTTTTATTTATCTTACTCGATTTATAGATCCTCACAGGTATGACCCTCAAGTATCTTGTAACATTGGATGTGTGATTACTGGTTTGTCAACTTCTGCACATAATTACTAACAGACTCCCACTTGTGCAAGTTGGCAATACCGCCTTGTTCACACGGACCTAAGGAGGCCCCTAAACAGGCACTTAGGCGAACCAAGTTACAAGAACTCTTATACCCAGATAGGTGATTTAATCTTTTCCGTAAGGAAATAACATTTACGAAACAAATGTTCATAAATTGGGTATAACTTGGCTTTTCCCTTTGCATCACGACATTCCATCTATGAGTATGAGCCTGGATTAAGTCAACTCTTAATACTCATGATTCTGTTTCTTGACTATCCGACCTCTACTGATAGGTAAACGACAAAGAACTAATCAGTTCGTTTGGGCATGGCCATGCACTTCATCAGTCTATTCAGTCAGTCAGTCAAGGGGCCCAGAAATATCTCTCTTCAGAGAATAGGTGCAAATCCCATCTCGCATATCTGCATCTAACACCACGGCTTCCGCTGAATCTAGTCACGCCCTTTATAGCCACCCTGTTACGGCGTAGCGGTTGAACTCACTAAGTATCCAGCAGTCCTCATGACATTAAACCAGACACCTCAGGTAACGGGGACAACCACTGTGAGATTTACTTATGACAAAAATCCAAGAAGTAATTCTCAACCACGGATCACGTCCGATATTTGCTACTCTATCAAATATCTGTGCAACTTCTGGTCTACAACACTTGTAGCTGTTATTCAACCACTGATCATAACTACCCAGAAGCTCACAATGACTTTAATACCCTATTGGGTTCCCACCACAATAAGTTGTCACAGACAATTTTGAATAAAACTTATAAAGCTAGTTTTATTCCTGGATGCTAAAACATGTAAAATAAAAGGTAATAAGGAAACTAATTTTGTATAGTCCATATTACACTCTGTAATAATAACAAAATTAATAGCATTTCTTTTAATTACTCTTCCTGTGTCTATTCAACATTTGTCAAATACTAGTTTAAATAAAGCATCACCCAACTTTAATTTAAACTCTTTGATTAATGTTTACCATCTTAATCAAAGTGATAACCAAAAACGTTACAAGTCTAATACCCACTGATATTTTTTACTTGTTACGGCTAATTTTTGTTTTGCTAACACTATAAAACAAATTTAGACTTCTTTTCCCATATTCCCTGTACTTGGAGATCTGGACAAAACTCCGAGTTACCCTGAACATGTAAAAGCTATACTGCAACTTCTCTTAGCTGCTGTGTAGATGAACGATTTCTACCTGAAATCGGATAAAATTTCCATTTACCTAGCTGGCAAATTACTGGGAGTTTAACTTGGCCTATAATACTTTATAGCTTAGTACCTTTTTACTAAGTTTATAATTTCAACACACTTGATTATTGATTCTTTTTTTAAAGTCAATCATGGCTTTATCTAATTTCAAAGTTTTAGATTACTGATCCACCCTTTGGACTAAAGGAGCAGATTCTATATCTGGTGAATTTGTATCCTATCTGGATTATAATTCCTAGATATTTTGAATCAATAATCACGTTTTTTTTATGTTATATCTCAAACTAGATAGAGAATAAACTGGGTTCCCACTAACCTATATGAAAACTGACTTTTACTCAAAATTCTACTATTGACTCAGCCAAAACTTAGTCAATTCTATTTTAAGTAATGGTTACTTTAGAATTTCATCATTTATGAAACTGAATTTTGCTCAAATCCTAATTCCAAAACTTTGGAACTTTCTAGTTTCATAAACACTGATATTATCAACAACAACTGAGATAATATCCTAAATTCTGTAAAACACATGAGTAATTTAATCCTTGATTACAAGTTACTTTATATAATCTATTACTCATAATTTGTATTACTCTAAAAACACATTCCTTGAGTTTTTAGTACATAGTGTGTTTTTGATAGTTTTCATATATAGGACTTTGTTAGTGTAAACATCAATATCTAGGATCTAAACTTGAATCAAGTCAAAACTTGACTTCATTCATAATATGCACAACAGATATTTCAAGACAATAAATTTTAAAATTTCAAAACTTTAAAACCATTCAAAATATTCCAAAATAAAATGTAACCATAAAAAAGTACATAACTGTTTCTAAATAAATTTAAAAAATGTCTTGATAATTATCTAAAGAGATTTGTGCTTTTGATCCTCTGCAATTCCTGGGCACTCACTTCTGACCACCTGAAATATTTATTTGCACTAGGCATCAGTATAAGTGATAAACTAAAGCAATCATAAATACCCGAGGTTTTACATACCTGCTTCATGACGCTTTGGGCAGTTTTGCCTCCAATGACCGACTTCATTGCATGTGAAGCAACGATTTTCAGTTCTTGCTTTGTTAGGCTTAACTTTCTTGCCCTTGCCCTTGCCTCTGACGTTCTCACGAACCTTGGGTGCACTCTGGATGGCCGATGCTGGACCCTTCCCTTTGCTGGTGCCTCCATGCCCATGTTTCTTCTTTACTCCTCCGTCCCTCACCATTAGTACGTCTTTGGTCTTGTTCTTGGCTCCCATATTCAACTCGACAGTCTTAAGCATGGAGTGCAATTCGCCTATTGACTTCTCCATGTTATTCATGTTGTAGTTGATTACAAAAGGTCTGTAATCTTCTGACAACGAGTTGAGTATAGTATCTGTTGCTAGCTACAACGGAACTGGGTGCCCTAGCCTTTCCAGATGATCCATGTGTCGTTTCATCTTCATCACATGATCACTTACTGAGGTCCCTCTGATCATCTTGCACTCGTTAAATGCCTTCGTGGCATCATAGCTTTCTGTGCGAGCTTGCGTTTGGAACATCCCTCAACTGGCGGATCATGTCATAGGCACTAGTGTTTATGAGCCCCGTTTGAAGATCTGGGCTCATGGTCGCAAGCATAAGACAACCGACATCCAGCAAGTCATCTGAATGCTTCTTATGAGCATTCCTAGTAGCAGCTGGTGCGTTTGCTGGAGGGACCTCTGGCAAAGGTTCTTCAAGGACGTACCACTTTCTTTCATGCCTAAGGACAATCATAAGATTGCGCTCCCAGTCTAGGAAATTCGGACTGGTGAGTTTATCCTTCTCTAGGATAGATCGGAGAGAAAGATTGTTTGTGTTGGTAACAGTGTTAGCCATCTACACATAGAATAAAATTGGTTTTAACAACTTGTGAATAGACTAACTTCCAATAAAATCAATAAACCCATAAATGATTAATTATTGGACTAGGATCCTTCATTTCATACGCCCTGATGTGCGTAATGTTCTTGCTCCACCAGGTCGTACTATTTCGGTAGGTAAGGACTTTTACCAATCATATCTAACTGATATGATTCCTAGATCTTTTCGGGACTACGGTAAATATCCGTACATGTTTTAGTCCCTCTAAGTGCATTTTGGCCCGGTACCACCCGGTAAACTTAACAGAACCAAAATAGATCTCACCATTTTGAGACTTGGACACTTTTACTCTGGCCGGTACCACCCGGAAATAATGCGCAGAGTCGTAGTATCCCCTCTAGCTTGGGGTTTGAACGCGGATGCTTAAGGTGTGTTGCACTTACGCCCGAGGTGCCCCTAGATGGGTTGCACTTACTGATCTATGATTTATCGGGGTTTTAATTTTTAGAAAAACCTTTCAATGTCCAGTTTCTTCAGAAAATTGTAATTTTATGTAAACTGATTGTTTAAACAGAAAACTGATGTTTAAACTGACTGTTTCAAACATACGCTGTTTTAAAACTAACTGTTTTAAAAGGCTCTTGCTAATTAAAACTAACTGTTTTAAAAGCATGCATTGCTAATCAAAACTAATTGTTTTGATGGGATCCTAGTTGATCAAAACTAACTGTTTTGTCAACTTGCCTTTAAACAATCTATTTACAATTTTTCTAGGTTTTAAATCTACCATTTAAAGGTTTTTGGAAAAACTGGTGATTTTGATTTTAAAACCTTCATGATATCGTGATTTTAATCTAGTCTTTAAAAACTTCCTTTGTCTTAAAACTCTTGATTAACTAACTATCACGAGTAAAACAACCACACAGTTTAATAATTACAAACACGCAGATAATTATAGCAACCACGCAGTAATAACGAATTTTAGGTTTGCCAACCTTTATTCCTAAGGACCAATAATGACCTATAAATCTAAAGTTTAAACAAAATGTGTAGCTCCCACTAGCTTCAACACGTTCGTCAGGACTTCAGAAATTTTACTTGCATAGCTCCCACTGGCCTCGGCATCCTTGATGGAACTCCAAAAGAAAAATAAAATTCTATCCTAAGGTCATTATTACAATAGGGGTTGTAAATGGCACACATGCCTCCCCATAAGATTCCAAAGGACCTAAGTTGGCAAATGCTATAATAGACATTGTATACACGCATACAAGTATACAACTATAAACAACTACGCAATTCATATAGCAATAAATATAGAGAGCGTAAAATTAATCCTAGATCCGTTAAATAATATCTTGTTCTGTTTATCGTAAAGCTTGGTTTTAACTGATTTATAAAACAAACAGTCTTATAAACCTAATCAATATTTTAATCTGAAATTAGTTTTACCTGATTTATAAAATCATCTAGACTTATTAACTATAAATCTTTATTTTGTAAATCAAAAACCAATTCTTCTAAAATATCTACAATTTATCCAAAAACATATCAAACCTGATATTTCAAACTTAACTAGTCGAAACATCAACCACTGGTCCACAAACTGTGTTGTGGTTTGACAGACTGGTCAAACATGACACCAGACCTATCTGATCAACCGGATCAAATAACTGGTTTGATAATCACAATTTTATTTAGGGATAATTATCAATAAAAATCCCATTAAAATTGATTTTGTAAGATATTCTAATTAATTTTAAAGAGATATCTTATAACTAATTTGGATAATCAAAACCAACAAAAACCTTTTGGGCCTCAAACTGGGTTCAAGAACTGGCTTTTGGGCCCGTTATAATTTAGGCCCAATTATACGAAAAACCCTAGATGGATAGCTTGGCAGCCCTGCTCGCGCCGCGAAGGGGGAGACTGGCTCACGCCGCGGAAGATCTCATCAGGGACCTGCTCGCACCGTGAGGCCCTCAACGATCATCATCATCACCATCTCGCGACGATGATTACGTCGACAGCAATTGGCCGTCGCCGCCTGTCGCTGTTCTTGCCACCACCACGCTGCCACCGCCGGTGATCACCACCATCATCGCAATTTGCGATTATGAACTGTCGGCTACCACCACGCTGGTGGTTCGATTGTCGCAAAGCCACCACCGTCGAACACCACCACCGTTGCCGCCCTCTAACTCGATCGACAACAACGCACTCGCCGCCACCACCACAAACGATGGTGTGGTGGTCGATTTGGAGTACGACGGCAGCAGCAGCAGTTGCCACCACCACCGCCGCCTCCGGCGGTCTCAAACAACACCATTGCTGCCACCACGACGTGTGGTGCGGCTGGTGATCGGATCGACAGTCAAATGCCGCCACCACGACGTGTAGTGCGGCTGCCGGCAAGGAGGAAACAGGCGAGGGGGAAAACGGCCACCACCGATCTGGTGGTGTGGCGCCTTCGGTCGTCGGTGTTTCGCGGCCACCTTTCGCCGCTGCCACCGTCGTTGATTGACATTGTTCTGGTGGTGATCAAGTGACGATTTACAGCCACCACCACCTTCCACCGCTACCACTGCACTGTGGTGTGGCCTGGTGGTTCGAGATGCGACAGTCGACGTCGCCACCACGAGCTGTGGTGCGGCCAGCGTTCATCGTTCGTGTGGCTAAGGTCTGCTATTGGTTGGTCTGGCGGTCCGGTCAGCTACCTGCTGCCGTTCCACCGCCGCTCTTGGATTCAACCACCACCAAACTGGTGGTTTGGTTTGATTTCCATTGACCACGACCACCACCGAACTGGTGGTGTGCCTCCGGCAGCGATCGTCGTGGAAGGTTTTTCGTACGATAAACAATTTCTTGACAAAAATTTATCTAAACTGATAAAATACAACTGATAAAATCTTAAACTGATAAAATTTTAAACTGATAAAACAAAATCTTTATCTACAAGAAATTTTAACGGATCTAATAAATAATCAATTAAAACGGAAAAACCTGTGGCTCTGATACCACTATTGGGTTTTTCTGTGATCCCCGAACCAAACTGATCCGATGAACACCAAAAGATGCGGAAGCGGTTTATGGTTAAAACCCTAAAACCACGATCTTTCTGTTCTAATTATTTAGACAATAAAATACGTATTTACCTGGAGTGCTTGAGTAATAATCCACCGGTGATCGATCCTACGAGCGTTCCTCTAGCAGAACTCAAAAAAAACCCGAGCAACTCGAAAAACCAAACTGGTTTTGGGTGTGTGGTTGGCGGCGATCAAAGGGAGAGAGAGGGAGAGAAAATTTTCTAGAAACTTTTTAAGGAATTCAATGAATCAAACTATAAACCCCTAAGGCTTATTTATAGCTTATCAGATGGTAAAAGTCCTTATCTGATTCAGTTTCCTCAATTATCTAATCTTTTCTTTTTCTTTAAGAAAAGATCTTCTAGATAATTATCAGATTATCTATTACATATTTATTTCACTAATAAATATATAATTATTTTAATTAATTAGATTATCTATTATATATTTATTTTACTAATAAATATATAATTATCTTAATTAATTAATCAACCCTCTAACTTTGGGATTCCTAACTGAAATTACCCAACTGATTTATAATTGACTATTATAAATACAAACTCTCCATTTCTGGGTTTTATTTATCTTACTCGATTTATAGATCCTCACAGGTGTGACCCTCAAGTATCTTGTAACATTGGATGTATGATTACTGGTTTGTCAACTTCTGCACATAATTACTAACACAATACCCATCCCATACTCGTCCCATTGCCATCCCTACCTAAAGTCGACCCATGGTCAGGGTATCACCACATGTTCACCCCATGAATCAAACCCGGGTAAATAGAGATGTCATTCACTGTCCCTCCCAAGGCTGTTACTAACCACTAGGCTATTATTACTTTGATTTAATAAACTTTATTAACATAAATGCTATACATTTTTATGTTTTATTCTTAACTTTAGACATAATAACTTTGCCAATATTTCTCTAGATCAAACACCCTTGTCTCATATGAAACTTCTCCCGCATGTCATGAACCCCCAATGCACAATTGGATGACTTGTTGATCCAAGGGTAGCTATTCGTCGGGATTGGAATTCCAACCATGGCTCAAACCAAAGTCGTAAAGGGTCACCAAATGGTCTAGATGATGTTGGTGGTGTGACGGTGGCCTACATGGCAGTGATAGTTTTGATGATCTAACACGACCATACTTGATGGATATTTGGATGGTTTTGAGACATCTATTATTTCCACTTTTGAAGTAATTGATTAATGATCTAAAATACTTGATTTTAAGGATTAAGGATTTCATTATATATGTAGATGACCGTAATAACTAATTACTTCGTTTTGTATATTTTTAGTAGTATTTATTGTATTTCACTAGCCCATTTTGTGTATACTACCAAACCGCTCAACCTGTTCAGATGCCCAATCTGCCACAACCCGCAATAGTTGGGTTGGATTGTAAAATTGTCCCAAAGTGTCCAACCTAATATGTTGAAAAATTCTATAAGTCAGAATTTAAATTATCAAATTCAAAGTTTAGATTAAAGCTTTAATTTAATAAAGATGAACTGAATTGAAACTTTATCAAAATTAAAGGTCTTGTAAAAACTAAAACTCTTGATTTTGATAACTTCATAAATGATAACCCTCATATTCTTCGTGTTATTTACAATTTTTAATACCTTTTCTCCTCATCTAACCCTCCATTAAACACCCATTTGAAGCCTAAAACAAATTATTTGGTCACCTTCATCCTTTAAGGCAGGAAATAGGTAAAAAGTCGGATTTTGAAGTTTTACTGACCAAGTGGGGATGTCACCACAGTGTGTTATCTGCAGGCCTGCTTTTAAGGGGAACATCTTGGAATATTTTATTATGGAAAGTCAACTCTTTGA
Source organism: Centaurea solstitialis (assembly GCA_030169165.1). Classification (NCBI taxonomy): domain Eukaryota; kingdom Viridiplantae; phylum Streptophyta; class Magnoliopsida; order Asterales; family Asteraceae; genus Centaurea; species Centaurea solstitialis. The sequence goes on along the minus strand of CM058044.1, from coordinate 25,208,566 downwards.
CAAAAAACATTAGAAGAAAAGTGGAGGCTGTTTCAAAAGAAGGATGCATTAGGGAAGTGTGAAGAAATATTAAAATAGTGAAAAAGTAAAAGGTGAAAAACCCTTTGGTTATTATCCTACTTTTTCACTATATAAAGAGCCTCCCCCCTTGCATCAAAATGATCTAATTCAACATTGAATTCTTATTCATTTACTTCGGTTCTAGTTCAGATTCTCTTTTGAATTTTAGTCTTTAGCTTATTTTAATTTTCAGCAATTAATTTCTGCACTTTTAGTTCCTGTACTGTAGCTACTAGCCACTGCGGTGACTTTCATTCCCGCAGTTTATCGTTTTAAGCTTAAATGCAGTTTATTTTCAGTATTCTATTTCTCTCGTCTTTACTAATGACCAGTAGCTAAACCCCACCTTTGGGTGCGGGTGTGAGCAAAGCCCGAGAGGCCTAAATGTGACAATTTGGGTGTTTCCATCTTTTAATATTTTCTCGTTTGGTCATTTTAAGTCGGGACGTTATCTCAACGCGGTCAAGCTGATCACTTGTAAGTGTTCATGTTAGACCTAAAACCTCGAGAGGGGCGGGTTCAAAACACGGCTTGAGTGATGCAAAAAGAGTTTGAGAAAACCTTTAATGATCGCAAAGAGATTTGGGTCGTTGCATAATTGAACCAAGGCAAAAAGTGTCCTCAAGCGGTTGTCACGAAGAGATTCGGGCATCTTCTTTTGTTGGACCGAGCTAGGATCTATAAGGTCCACTTGGTAAAATTAACAAATTGGGAAATATTAATTGTGGAAACTTTATAATAAAACTAGTTTGTAAACTTATATAATGGAGCTTCGAGAGGAGAAAATTATATAGGAGTCATTTACGGACCGGTCACATTAACCAATCTTGTCAAATGGTCTCTTGGGTAAAAGCCTGCACCCGTACCCATCTTTTTATCATCTGTTAAATTAATCATATATTTACTCGTCGTTTATTTACCTGTCATTTATCTGTTTTTATTATCTGTCATTTACTTTTCCGTCATTTAAATATCTTGTTACAGTTCACCAAAAAAACCAATCAAATCTTTCTAAACTTTGCACCGGTTAACAGTAAATTTCTATAAATCTTGGTACCGCCGATCCCTGTGGATACGATACGTGGTCTTACCACAATATTACTTGAAGGAGCGAACGCACGTCTAGTTTATACTTGGACTAGATCTGTGGTGCGTAGGCATTTATTACCCACACCAAGTTTTTGGCGCCATTGCCGGGGATTGGCGCAATTTTCTGAAATATTAATTTTTACTTGAATCCAAGTCGCGAGTTTGACATTTTTCCAAAGTGGTTCGACCTGGTCGATGAGAAAGGAGAATGGCTGCAAATCCGCCTGACCCCCCTCCTCGTGAGAACAAAATCAAAATTGCCGACGATAAAGATCGTGGCATAAGAGACTATGCAACACCCGAGTTTTCTCTTTTACACTCGAGTGTTCTGGCTGCAAATTTTACCGTGCAATCTTTCGAGCCTAAACAATTAATGTTCACCATGCTTGGCACAATCGGTAATTCGGATGACCCACACTTACATTTAAAATCATATTTGGAAGTTGTGGACTCTTTCCGGGCTCGAGGGGTTGACCAAGAAACCATGAGACTTTTGTTTTTCACTTACTCGTTAAAAGATAAAGCAAAAGCATGGTTAAATTCGCAACCACCACATTCCATTACCTCGTGGGACGATCTCGTCACAAAATTTTTGAAAAAATAATTTCCACCCACGAGGAATGCAAAACTAAGGAATGCCATTTCAATGTTTTGCCAAGAACCGGATGAATCAGTGTCAGATGCATGGGACCGTTTTAAGGATCTTCTCCGGAAGTGTCCCCATCATGGAATTCCCCATTGCATCCAGTTGGAAACTTTTTACAACGCACTTTCCAACACCGATAAGGGTATGATTGACGCAACGGCCGGAGGTTCTTTTACCGATCTGACCTACAACAATGCACATGCCTTGTTGGACAAAAATGCAAACAATAGTTCTGAATGGTCAGATCCGCGAAAGCTACCTCGGAAAAGAGTGTCAAGTGCCCAAGACCTTGATGCGATCGCTTCACTAAACGCACAAATTGTCGCTTTAACAAAATTGGTTAAAAAAAACTTGAACCCAAACCAAACACTCCCTTCGGGAAATAAAATTTGTGCGAATTGTGAAGATGATCATGCATTTGAAGATTGTCCCAAAAACCCCGCATCAGTAAACTATCTAGGAAACAACCCCAAGTACAATCCGTACTCCCAGACCTATAACCCCGGGTGGCGTGATCACCCGCATCTGTCCTATAAGAGCAACAATGTGCAACAACCCTTTGGGGAAGCTTTTGACAGAACAGACCACAAAATCCTCCAGGATTTGGTCAAAACAGGCAGCAGTAGCAGTTTAATCAAAATGCCCAAAGTGGCCAGACTCACCACAATGGCCAGTCATCACAACAGTATGTTCCAAAATAGCAGCAGGAGCCAACAGACACTGGTTCTTTGGAATCAATGTTTAAAGGTTTCATGGCTCAGACCAATTCTTTTGTCACTCAAACCAACAACTTCGTGGTCCATACCCAAGGGTTCATGAACCAAACCAATGCGACCTTAAGAGGATTAGAGACCCAAATGAGTCAGTTAGCTAACGAACTCAAGGGACGACAACCAGGGACTTTACCTAGTGATACCGAGAACCCTAGGAATGGCCCAAAGGAGTTTGTCAAGGCTGTGACTTTAAGATGTAGTGATGGCTTAGTTGATATACCCGTTACACAAAATAAGGAGGAAACCAACCATGCTTTTGATCTAAAACATTTTCCAACGTTGTTTCCTCCTACCAAAGTCACACCTTCTGGATCTGATGTGCCATCTACCTCAACTACACCACCAAGAGCTTCTAGTACCCCTGCTGTACTAGAACCCGTAGCAGTTCAACCACCCCCTGTCACTACCATCACCGCAAGCAAAGGGAAAAAGTCCAAACAACCAAAACTAGACTTAAGAGATCTTCCTTTTCCTTGCAGACTGAAGAACAAAAATATGGATAAGCAGTTTAAGAAGTTCTTGTACATCTTTAAACAACTCCATATCAACATACCTTTGGTAGAGGCTCTTGAGCAAATGCCAAACTATGTCAAGTTCTTGAAAGACATCCTTAGCAAGAAAAGGAAGTTGACTGAGTTTGAGAACGTAGCTTTGACCCAAGAGTGTAGTGCGTTACTTGTAAGATTCCATCAAAACTCAAAGACCTGGGAAGTTTCACCATCCTGTGTTCCATCGGTGGTCAAGAAGTTGGACTTGCCTTGTGTGATCTAGGTGCAAGCATTAACCTCATGCCTTTGTTCGTTTTCAACAAGCTAGGAATTGGAGAAGTCCGTCCCACACCCGTGACTTTGCAATTAGCGGACCGTTCGATAGCATATCCAAAAGGCAAAATAGAGGACATTTTGGTTAAAGTAGATAAGTTCATCTTCCCCGCTGAATTTATAATCCTTGAATGTGAAGTCGACAAGAAAGTTCCAATCATTTTGGGATGTCCTTTTCTTGCAACAGGAAGAGCTTTAATCGATGTCCACAAGGGAGAACTCACTATGCGGGTAAATGATCAGCAAGTGACGTTCAATGTGTTCAATTCCCTTAAGTGTTCTGGAGGAATAGAGGACTGTTCGGCAGTAAGTGTTGATCTGGACTTAGATCGGGTAGAATGTGACCACACCACAGTAGTGAGTGATGACCTGACTTTTGATGACAGTTTGCAGGAAGATGTAGCTACTGTGTTTGAGCAGTTAGACTTTAAGGACAGACCCAGTCTGCCCCCGTCCATTGTTTAGCCACCTGAATCAGAGTTAAAGCCTTTACCTAGTCATCTTAAATATGCTTATCTTTTGGAAGACGAGAAATTACCTGTGATCATTTCGTCTAAGTTATATCTTGACCAAGAGACAAAGTTACTTGAGCTTTTGAGAGACCATAAGAAAGCACTAGGTTGGACCATAGCCGACATTAGGGGAATAAGTCCGTCCGTGTGCCAACATAAGATAATCTTGGAAGAAAATAGCGTTGGCAAAGCATAACCCCAAAGGAGGCTTAATCCCATGATAAAGGAAGTGGTTAAAAAGGAAGTCTTAAAGTGGCTTGATGCGGGTATTATATAACCTATTTCAAGTAGTAGTTGGGTGAGCCCGGTCCAGTGTGTTCCAAAGAAAGGTGGCACTACGGTGATCACCAATGAAAAAAATGAGCTCATCCCAACTCGAACCGTAACCAGTTGGCGCATTTGCATGGACTATAGGCAATTAAATATGGCAACAAAGAAAGACCATTTTCCGTTACCTTTTATAGACCAAATGCTTGACAGACTTGCGGGAAAGGAATTCTTTTTTTAGATGGATATTCGAGGTATAATCAAATTCAAATAGCACCCGAGGACCAAGAGAAAACTACTTTCACTTGTCCTTATGGTACTTTTGCGTTTCGACGAATACCCTTTGGTCTGTGTAATGCACCCGCTACCTTCCAACGGTGTATGATGTCAATCTTTTCAGATATGATTTAAGACACCATGGAAGTGTTCATGGACGATTTTTCAGTAATTGGAACCTCTTTTGAAAACTCCCTTGTGAATTTGAAAAAATGTTTAGAAAAGTGTGAATCTCATGACTTGATTTTAAATTGGGAAAAATGTCAGTTCATGGTTCAAGAGGGGATAGTTTTAGGACACTTGGTTTCACCGAGAGGTTTGGAAGTTGACAAAGCAAAATTAGAAGTTATTATGCAACTGCTCGAACCTACTTGGTCAGAGGCATAAGAAGCTTCATAGGTCATGCCAGGTTCTATAGACGCACTACAGGAAATAGAGGTTATAGAGATGATTTTTGTCGTCGCTACATGTCAAAATGTCGTCACTAAAAACCTATAGCGACCACGGTCGTTGCTAAAAGTATGGTATCTAGAAGTTGGTTGCTGAAAAAACTAATGGCAACCACACGCGACAACAATAGCGACTACATTTTATTGCGACGACTTTGAGTTTTATTGCGACAATGAAGTCGTTGCTAGAAAGTGGTTTAAATTAAATAAATTAATTACATAATAGAGACCATATGTCGTTGCTATAAATAAATAAATAAATAGTTTCAAAATTATTATTAGTGACTACATATTGTCGCCACAACTAAATTAATTAAAAATTAATATTAGCAAAGACATGTCGTCGCTACAAGTAAATAAATTTATTTTTTGAAAATTACTTTAGCAGCTACATGTTGTCGCTATAACTAAATAAATTTATTTCTGGGAAATTACTTTTAGCGACTACATGTCCTTGCTGGAAAAGTAATTTTTTGGGTTTTTCCTAGCTATTTTGTCACATTTTTAAATGAACACGATTGTAATAGTAATAATCAATAATGACTTAGACAAATACCAATAATAAACACCAATTTCATAATATTAAACACGATTTAATACTAAGAAAAGTCAACATTGAAACATAGAAAATCCGGTAAACACGACCAAATGTTAATTGCAAAAAGAAAGATGTTTAACGTGAATATAAGTATCTAATTGTTTCCCAAATCCTCATCGTCGTCATTGGAGTTTTGTTGCAATGACGATGGTGATGGTGATGGCGACGACGATGGTGCTATTGGTGGTGTTGTTGATGGTGGAGGTGGAACAACTGGCATGGTATAAGAGAATGTAGGAATATCTGGAATGTCGGCATCGGGCTAATGTTCCTAATCGCTTGAACCAAAGCTAAGTGTGTCTCTTGACTCTGCGCAATGAAAGCACCGAAGTTCGACACCATATCTCGTACCTGGTCATCAGTAAACGATCGTTGAGGTGGTCTGGTGTATTTAGACCGGTCAAACATAGAGGATGAAGAATCACCCTTCAACTTGCGTCCTCGCCCAGTTCTATGATCACGATGTTCTCCTAGTACTTTGGATAATATCTTTGACTCGTCTATCGGTGTTGAGGAGCCAGACCCCTGCTGCTGTGTTAGTGATTCTTTTTCTGCAACCATCTGATCCTATATAATTTTGTAATAAGGATATGAATTATATTATCATGAATGAAATTATTAACTAATAAGACTTAAATAATTACTTACATGACATGACCGAGCATCGTTGTTGACCCATTCCCCTGATCGAGTGTGCATTTTACGCCAATTATCAATCCAACCCGACAATTCTTGTGTCGTTGGATTTTTCTGTGAAAAAATAAATTCCTATAGATACTTTAGTGGAATTAAGAACCATGAATAGTATATCGAATAATTTCAAAATTGAATCAATTTACCTACTTGTACTGACTAGAAACATACGATGATGAGCCATGAAGACTTGGAAATCATGCTTTAGCCCTATTTTTGCATTTTTTAGCACGGTTTCTATATTTGGGATCGAGAAAGTGATCTATCGTCTCATCCCAGAAATCCCTTTTAACAGAAGCTGGAGGATGTTTTCTTGCGTTCTCCACATCATCATAACCACCATTATCCATAAAATGCTTCTTTTGTTTTGCTTTTCGATCCTTGTAGCGATCTCTACACAGTCGCTCAATGCCTTTGGAAATTTGATCCCAATGTGGCCCAGTACGATGAGGAGTAAGGTCAAAATATTGCTTCAAAATAAAAAATAACGTATTTGTATATATATATATTAAATTCATTTGATATTAAATAACAATATATATACTTGCATCCAAGGTATCATCCCTATCTTCTTGTTCTTCGGAACAGAATCCCAGCTTACATAACACATTCGGATATTGTTACCTATCCAATTCCCTATGAACCTTATAAATAGGGAATCATTATCACCGATAGGTTGATAGGAATGCTGATCATTCACGTCAAACTCGATGGGCAATGGTCTTTTTCCATTGTTATCATATGCTTGAATCAGTTTGAGGTCCCTCGATCTACCTCTGCCTCTCTTCCGTGAACCTAGGATTGTGAGAAAAACAACAAATTAATATATTACATGATACTTCAATTATACGATAGTTTATTAATAACGAAATTACCCTGTTCGCATGATGTAGGTATCCTCCTTGGGCCGAGAGGAGGATCACCTCCGGCATCACCACCATGACCTCTTGCAACTGCTGCATATGATCTGCTTAGGACAATAGATGACAGAAATTCCAACCAAACAAAGTAAATTTACCACATGGTACAATATAAGCAAATATTAACCACATTTGATTACCTTAAAGGAGAGGTAAATCTACAAAAAAATAACTTACAAGATATAAACTTATACATCAGATATATTTATAATAGACCAATAAAGGACTTGTTCATATAAATATATAAAATGCATCAAAAATGATAAGACATTCAAACAAACAAGTATCCTTTACGCATACAATAAATCAATCAATCAGACTCGTCACTAGAACAATATATATTTAATGTGAGCTTAAATTCTTCTTGGTTTTTCCTTTGGTTACAATGTGTATTGTATGTTAATGGCACTTTATAATATGATTGTACACTATAAAATTGGCACATATTTGTTAATTCAGAATCTGATGGGTCTATAAGTAATTTTGAGGCTAAAAATCAGCAGCTAAAATGGATGTTTCGTGACTAAAAATCAGCAAGTAAAGGAGCTGTTTGTTTAGCTAAAAATCAACATCTAAGGGGGCAGTTTTATGGCTCATAAAGTAGCAATACCAAGGACTGTTTGGATGCCATTTCGGGACTCTTTTGGGTCAAGTTTAGAGGTTGTCTAAAGGGGTTGTTTTGTGGCTCGAGATACCTAAACTCAATACCTATTTACTCCTTGTGCATAAAACTCTAATTCCACTAACTAAATCAAAGCACACATTTAACCAACTAAAACCAATCCATAGAACACAAATTTGTAAGGCTTTTTAACAAGCATATGATCGGCTTAGGAAAATACATGACAAAAATTCTAACCAAACAAAGTAAATTAACCACATGGTACAATACAAACAAATATTAACCACAGTTGATTACCTTAAAGGAGAGGTAAATGTACAAAAAATAACTTATAAGATATAACCATATACATTAGATATATTTATAATAGACCAAAAAACGATTTGTTCACATAAATATTTAAAAGGCATCAAAAAATGATCAAACATTCAAACAAACAATCATCCTTTATGCATATAATAAATCAATCAGACTCGTCACTAGAATAGTAGCCATCTACAACATCATTATCTGAATCTACATCATCATTATCTAAATGTTCTACATCAGTTTCCTCGTCTTCATCGTTAATGAAATCTGTCTCATCTGCGGTGTGGATAGTACATATATCATCAACTACACTTGATTGTCCAACTCTTTCCAAGCCAATATCAGCCATATCATCCAACTCAGCTGACAACACAAAGTTAGACGAGATGTTGTTATGTACAACATCAATGTCGTTAACTTCATCGAAACTTGGATGATCCCAGATTTTTCGATGATTAACATCTTCAACAACCCTCCAGCTATGATTTTCAGATGGGTCTTCAATGTAAAACACTTGTTTTGCTTGTATAGCAAGAATGTACGGGTCAGACTTGAACCATCCAGAATTTACAGAGATACTAGTTATGTTATTTTTTGTGATACATCGTTTCTTTCTCGAATCGGTGTTGAACCACTTACACCGAAAAAGCACAACTGAGTAACCACTTAGATAACGTATCTCTATAATATCTTCCAGTTGTCCATAAAACATAAACCCATCTGTCCCTGGTACCGCTACCCCACTGTTCTGAGTGGTACGTCGAATATCACGACTATGGACCACAAATCTCACACCATTGACTACACATGCCGTGTAAGACTATGCATTGAAATCCGGACCATGTGCCAAAGCAAAGAGTTCCTCGGTACACTCAGAAGACTCTGCTAATTGCGAATTACAAATCTATAAAAAAACTGATAAGTTTTTATTATGATCTATTTTATGGGGTAATGTATATATAATTTGTTTACCTTATCTTTAAACCAAGCAGCAAACTTATTTTGTGCATCATTTTCATGCATTTCAGACTTGAACTCCCTATAAATGCTTTGGATTAGTATTATACTCTATAATACTATAAAATTAATTAAAAATAGTTCATGGTAACGATACTTACTCTTTGTAGACATCAATTTCATGGCAATTGTTGAGTACAAACCATTATATTGTTTTACGAACTTCTTCTCCTAGAGATATGATTGTTTTTTTTGCTAGTTGCTCGACATTGTGATTCAAACACAGACAATTGCCTTCTTGGAACAACAACATCTTCATTTCTGTCAGGAAGATTAAATCTAGTCTGCACACCCTCAAAATACATGGAACAAAATGTTAAAGCCTCATCTGCAATATAACCCTCCGCTATGGAACCTTCAGGCTTAGCTTTATTTCTAACATAATTTTTCAACTTCTTCATGTATCTTTCAAACGGATACATCCACCTCATGTAAACAGGTCCCCCAAGGATAGCCTCTTCCGATAAATGCAGAACCAAATGAATCATTATGTCAAAGAAAGCTGGAGGAAATATCAGTTCCATGTTGCACAAGATTTTAACTAACTGATTTGTAGCTTTCCTCATGTCGTCCACCACCAAACTTCGGGCACAAACTTGCTTAAAGAATGAGCACAATTCGATGATTGGAGCTGACATATTTGCATCCACGTACCCTCGAACACCTACCGGTAGCAAACGTTGCATCATTATGTGACAATCATGAGATTTCAACCCGGTAATGTTGCTATCATTATCGGTCACTTTCTACTTGAAGTTCGATCCAAAACCGTCAGTAGTTTAACTCTTTTTATAAACTGGCAGAAACGTCGTCTGTCATCGGTTGTAAATGAGTACTTTGGATGAGGTTTTATGATCTTGTTGTCTCTCTCCTGAAGCCACAACTCTTTTTGAATACCCCAATCTTTCAAGTCAACTCTTGCATTTGTGGTGTCTTTAGATTTATCATTCATACAAGGTACCTAACAAACTGTCACAAACATTTTTTTCACATGCATGACATCCATATTATGTTTTAACTCAAGAGAAGACCAGTACTCAAGCTCGAAAAAAATACTCCGTTTCGTCCAGTTCAACTCCTTTGCATCGCGCTTTCTCTTCATACCTCCAAATCTTGGATGTTTTCCGGCAACAAGAAGACAATTGTCCGTACGGTTCATTAAAGATTTTTCAAAAATTACAAAACCGCTATGTAACTTGTTGCATGTTGACCAAACTTTCAAATTCACCTCGGAGTGCAAAGTGGCCTTTGAAAAGATAAAAGAAGCACTTGTCACGGCCCTAATTGTTGTTGCACCAGATTGGAAATTACCTTTTGAGGTTATGTGTGATGCAAGCGATTGGGCCGTAGGTGCAGTTTTGGGTCAAAAACGCGAAAAAATATTTCACCAAATTTACTACGCAAGCAAAACTTTAATCGATGCACATATTAGTTATACCACCACAGAAAAAGAGTTGCTTGCCGTAGTATTCGCGTTTTGACCGTTTTAGATCCTATCTCATTGGTGCCAAAGTGATTGTACATACCGACCATTCCGTTATCAAATATCTCATGAGTAAGGCTGATGCTAAGCCTAGACTCATTCGTTGGGTCCTTCTTTTGCAAGAATTTGACCTTGAGATAGTTGATCTGAAAGGGACAGAAAATCAAGTCGCGAATCACCTTTCTCGCATTGAGGGTAAAGTTTCAAGTGGAGGAAGTCATGAGATAAAAGAAATTTTCCCGGATGAACAAATTTAAGCAATTCGGCACTTTGAAGAAGAAACAACTCCTTGGTATGCGAATTTAGCCAACTACCTAGCTACTGGGCTAAAGCCGTATGATTTCAAAACCCAACAATTCAAAAGGTTTCTTCATGAAAGTAAGCAGTATATCTGGGATGACCCACATCTTTTCAAGATGTGGCCAGATCAAATCTTGAGACGTTGTGTACCAGATTGGGAACAACATAAGATTTTACAAGATTGTCACGCGCCACCGTACGGTGGTCACTTCGGCGGCCAACGGACGGCGGCCAAAATTTTGCAAAGTGGTTTTTTTGGCCAATGATCTTTAAAGATTCTTTTGAGTATGTGAAAAAGTGCGACCGTTGTCAAAGGACCGAGAATGTGTCTCAGCGAAATGAGATGCCATTAAATAATATCCTAGAAGTTGAACTTTTCGACGTTTGGGGTATTGATTTCATGGGACCATTCCCGATATCTTTTCACAATTAGTACATCTTGATCGCTGTTGATTGCGTGTCAAAATGGGTAGAAGCCATTGGTTGCCCACACAACGATGCAAAAACAGTGATAAACTCTTCGCACAAAAACATCTTTGTCCGTTTTGGAACCCCACGCGCTTTAATTAGTGACGAGGGAACACATTTTGTCAACAAAATGCTAAGTGCGGTTTTAAACAAATACAACATCCAACATCGTATAGCAACCGCTTACCATCCGCAAATGAATGGGCTTGCCGAACTTTCAAATCGTGAAATTAAATCTATTTTAGAAAAAGTCGTCAAGCCTAATCGTAAGGATTGGTCTTTGAAGTTGGATGATGCACTTTGGGCATACCGCACCGCATACAAAACCCCATTGGACATGTCACCGTATCGTCTTGTGTTTGGGAAGGCTTGTCATCTCCCGTAAGAGTTAGAATATAAAGCGTTTTGGGCGATAAAAGAATTAAATATGGCGGAGGATGCCGCGGGAATAAAAAGGAAATTACAACTTGTTGAGTTGGATGAAGTACGCTTTCATGCCTACAAGAGTGCCAAAATTTACAAAGAGAAAACTAAGGCTTGGCATGATCGTAGGATAAACCAACGCACTTTTTCGGAAGGGCAAAAAGTGCTACTTTTCAACTCTCGTCTCAAGATATTCCCAGGCAAACTCAAATCTCGTTGGTCTGGACCATTTACCATTGACAAAGTTAGTCCCTACGGGACTATTGATTTGATCAATCCACAAGATGGTACCATGTTCCGTGTCAACGGTCATAGGGTGAAGCATTACCTTCCCAAAGGTGTGCCCGCACCCGAAGAATCAGCTCAGTAAAATCCAAAACGGGTTAGAAATAACCCTTGTAAATAGTAGGTTTTAATTCAGTATTTAATTTCTGTATTTTATGTTTCAGCTCTGAGATTGTCGAAGTCACCACAGCGGCGAGTGGTAGCAAAGTGCCTGAAGGATCAAAGGATTATCTATCGGGCCAGGGTTGTTGTGAATACTGGTCCAAAGAACCTTTGAAAATCCAGCTAAGAGTGAGTTGGGAGGAAAAGACAAATTGTGTCCCCATTTTTTAAACAATTTGAAATAAAAAGACAAGTACAATGTGAGACCCATTTTCTTTTAAAAAATCCATCAGATGGTATCTTCCAAAAAGCTTCCAAGAAACATGGGGAATGAGCAAAAAGTTTGGTACTATCAAAAGTGTACTCTCCTTAGTTTTAAAATAATATCAAAAACCTAAGGAGACAAGTGTCATCCTCTCCGTTAGCCACATAACCTACACCACTAACAACCCTCTCCCTTAGCCTTTCATATCCTAACTAATGCATCCCTTTTTCCCTTCCTTCTTAAAACTAACGGTTGCACTATTTTCCCTCCAAGAAGCCTTTTTAACTTATTACCCACTAGGGGTGTAAATGATGCGAGCTCGAACTCGAGTATCAGTATACTCGACTCGAACTCGAATCAAGCTCGAACTCGAGCTCGAATCAAGCTCGAACTCGTTTGAGCTATAACAGTATTATAAACTTGAAACAAATCTAAATTACCAACCAAAGAAAGCCAGAAAATTTAAAGTTTACAACCATTGACCAAATTCCAAAATAAATCCGAAACTAGTCGTAACTTCCAACCAAAATCAAAACAAACTTGAAAGAGTACAATACTAAAAGCAAAACAAGATTTAATTTCAATTCAAACACCGGATGCGGGTTCCTTAGACGGTACTGAAATTATGATTTCCTTTTGTTGTTCTTCACTCTCCTATAATAAAAACAAAAACAAATTAGTATATTTTATAAAAGTGAAGAATTGAAGATAATTGCTGTTGTTTAAAAAAAGATAATTAAATAAACATATTTACATTCACCTTGTTCTTGCTTTTCACTCCATGGAGAGATATACACCAATCACCCGTGCATATCAACATTTGCACCGTTTCTGGAGCAAGAGAAGCTCTATAATCATCTATTACACGACCACCAGCACTAAAAGTTGTTTCCGAAGCAACAGTAGTGATAGGAACCGCCAAGATATTTGCGGCCATTCTAGACAAAATTCGGAACCTGTTTGATTTTTCCTTCCACCAAGCTAAGACATCAAACTTGTAATCTTGAATAAAAAAACAGCCCTCTTCTAGATACATATCAAGCTCAAATTTCACACGAGTTACAGATGTCTCCCCACTAAACACATCTAACAAAAGTTCAGATAAACCACTAAATCCATCATTTTCTTCATGAGTATTTTATCCGAATTCACTGTGTCCACTTTCATCCAAAATAGAAGAATACATTCTCACATACTCATCAAAAAGCTCATACATAACCTCTTTAACCTTATGAACATTTTCCCGAGCTACATTTGAAGGAAACATTTTTGGCCAAGCAATCTCTATAGCCCTCATTTTCAATCTAGGGTCTAACACAGTCCCTATCGACATTAACATGTTACATCCCCCCCCCCCCATATTTATCAAATCTCACTTTCATGAAAGTTACCATACTCTTAACAAAAATCATCAGGTGACTCGGATTGTTTATCCAACATAACTTTAATCATTTGTACTTTGGCAAGAAACAAGTTAAATGTTGGATATTCATATCCGGATATCGAGTTGGTGGCATCTTTAAACACTTATAATACATCAAGCAACTTTGAAACTTTTCCCCCACTCCGCGTCACTAGGACAAGAAGTATAATTACGATCATGCAAGGCATATCGAGGAAATACCAGTCTAAACTTGATAGCAGAATCTAGCATGTCGTATGTTGAATTCCAACGTGTCTTGCACTCAAGAACTAGCTTTCGATGAGTGATGTTGTATTGGCTTACAAATTCACCAAAACGCTTGAGATGTGCATCACTTGAATTCAAATAATCAACCGTATTATGAACCTTCTCAATAATGCCCTTCACTTGTTGAAGACCATGTTGAACCATAATGTTGAGAATGTGCGCGCAACATCGGACATGAAACAATCTTCCACCGCAAACAAGCCTCCCATTTGATTCAAAATTGTCCTTCAAAATTCCAATACAAGAATCATTTGCAGATGCGTTGTCCACGGAAACTGTGAAAACCTTATAACAACAAATAAGATTTTATTAGTACTCAGTTCGTAAATAAAATAAAATGCATAAATAAAATAAAATGCATAAATAAAATAAAACGCATAAATAAAATAAAACAATCCAAGACTTACTTTGTCCTCAATTTCCCACTCCCTTAGGCATGTTAAGATGCCATCGGCTATGTTTGCACCCGTACGTGGAGAAGGCAACTGAACAAAGTTAATCACCCTCTTTTGAAGCTTCCAATCGAGATCCACAAAATGAGCGGTAATGACCATGTATTCAATCTTTTGTGGCTTTGACTTCCACAAATCTGTGGTCAAACTTATTCGCTCCACCTTCTTGAACAAATCTTTTAGTTTTTTCTTCTAAAACTCATAAACTTTGAAACTGTCCGCTCTAATAGTAACTCTAGATACGCGGTTCCATTCAGGCATTCCCCTTTTCATCATCAAATTAAACCCTTCCTCCTCAACAACACTAAAAGGATGTTCATGCATAGTGATCCAATGCGCTATCCCCTCTCGCATCTTTAACATGTCAAGTTTTCCATTATGCAAGGCACTAACAAATCCAGATGGATTTGTACCGGTGCTTGAATCAGACGGCAAAAATTTAATCAATTTTTGTTGTCTCATGTGTTTTGCTTTCGAAACACAAGATTCCAAGTGTCGAGGCATGTGGGTAGTGCTCTTAGATTTCAAAAGAGAAAGCGGAGTTTTACAATATTTGCATTTCACTTTCCATTGGTTTTTTATCATTTCAGGTTCAAGAAACTCATCCCACACTTTTGATCTTCTTGGTCTTTTAGAGTTATGAAAGGGATTAGTAGTAGTCTCGTCTTCCTTACTTGTGGTATTAAGGGGGGGGTTCACAAGGTTCTTCATTAACCTCTATGTACTCATTTTCATGTGATCCTTCATCAACATTAATGGGAAAATCTCCCGTCATAATACCAACTGAAGTTGACGATTGTTGCGGTCCACTAGACATCTTTAAGACTAAAAGAGTTGAAATATTTCATATATTAGACAAATATGGATGCACATTCAAAGATGTCACATATTCAATAGTTGAAATATTATACATTTCAAGCATTTATAGAAATTAGGACTGGCAATTCAGATCAGGTTCAGGTAAAATGGGTCGTGTTACTTTCAGGTCGGCCATTTTCGTGTTATTTTCGTGTCGACCCATTTTTGACCCAAATCTATTTCGTGTCAGGTTCGGTTCGTGTCACTTCCATTCGTGTTCGGTTCGGGTCGTGTTTCGTGTCGACCCATTTTACTACCGGGGGAAAAATCGGGTCAAGTTTCGTGTTGACCCAAATCCATTTTGTTTGAACCAACTTTCTTTTACCAACAAACAACAATTCCACTTTCTTAGAAATTAGAATAAGTCAATAAGATAAATTATAAATACAAAATTTCAATTCCCACCATTTTTCTTTCAAATTCGAAACGAAAACAAAATGAAATTTTCAATTCCCACCACTTTAATCAAATAAATAAATTCATAATTAAAAATATATATTTAGTAATTTGATTTAGAAATTTAGATTTTTGATTTAATATTTATTTTAGTAATTAATTAATTAATTAAATATTTCGGGTTAATCGGGTCATTTTCAGGTAATCAGGTTTTACCTGAACCCGACCCATTTTTTTTCGTGTCATGTTCGTGTCGACCCACTTTATACCCATTTTAATTTCGAATCAGGCTCGTGTCGACCCGTTTCGGGTTCGGTTCAGGTCGGGTTTCGGGTTCGTGTCTCAGATTGCCAGCCTTAATAGAAATACATAATGGTAGATTTAACAACTTTAATAACTTAACTAATAACAACTTTCAAATTTAACTCTGATTTTTAGTTGGTACTTAACTATTGGATTAATCAGATTTAACTATTATATTAACAACTTATAATAATCTAACTATCACACTTTTACTTATAAGTTAACTATCAGATTTAATAACCTTCATAAGATAATTCTATGGCACAAGAAAGAGGAAACTCACATCTACAAAGAGAGGAATGAGAAAGGGAAGGGCCGTCGTTGTTTGAGAGAGGAAGGGTAATCACTCGCCGCCGTGGAGGATTGCAGTCGCCGGCGCCTGAGAAAGAAGGAGCAGATAGAATTTTTCAGGTGAAGTCGCAGGCTTGAAGCCTGTGTGAATGGGTATCGGCTATTTCCAAAAGAAAGAGTTGAGAATTAGGGTTTTGCCAAACTTTTACTAAAAGAATAAAAGTAATTTAGCTTTTTTTAAATTACCTTTAAATTCTAGTCTAATTTTAGGCGGTAAGGAGCCGTAACTTACAAAACTTTACAAAGTTTTAAAAACTTTTTCAAATTAATATAATATATAATAATGTCACATTTCAATTTGTTTTTTTATAATTAATATTATATATAACTAATAATATTAAACTATATATAAAATTTATTCGAGTATCTCACGAGCTTATCGAGTCGAGTATCATGTAGCTCGACTCGACTCGTTAGTATGGCGAGCCGAGCTCGAGTTCGAGTCGAGCCTATTCGAGTCGAGTTGACCGAGTTTTGACCGAGTCAATCTCGAGTAGCTCGCGAGTTACTCGTCTCATTTACACCCCTATTACCCACTCACCATTACTTTTTTACTTTTGTTATTATTATTATTTTTTCCTTTTTAATCTCCCAAGGACAAGTGTTACTACACCATTTAACCACCACACCTATACTAAGACTCTCCCACTCATAACCTAGACCTAGCATTTCCCATCACCCTCTCTCCCTCTCACCCGACGATTACCCCTTCCCCCCACCCTTTTATTTTGAAAATTTGAACTTTAAACCTATTTTACCCAAAACACCTTTTTCTTTTATTTTATTTTAGTTAAACTCAAACTTACCATCACATTTTCCCAAAAACATGTAGTTACAACCCAACTATCAGTTACTTAAAACCATTTTTATATTATCTTTTTATTTTTTATACTTTAAACCAATTTTCTTTACTTAACCCTTTGTCATTTCCACAAACCTTATCTCTTTCACTTTAATCCTTTCATATCCCAAAAACCACCCTCACCACCATCCAACCGTCGATGGCAAGAAAGAAAGCAATAGCCACCGCCGGCCAACTCACCGGCGGCACCACCGCACAACCACTACCGAAAATACCCTTCTTTTCGTCGCCGACCAAGGCCAACTGCCGGACGTCCGCCAACCCCGCCGTGCTCTTCAAGACCACCAGCTAGCACCACTGATGAAGCTGGTCCGTCCACACGGCTGCTGCCACAACGTCGTGCAGTTTCTTTTGATGAAGATCCCGAAAATGCCATGCCATGGCAGCAAGCTCTTATGAACCACATGGCTACCCAGACCGAGCACATGGCGGCCCATAACCATCACGTGAAAAGCATCCACGCAGTCCTCACCCGCATGCGTAGTGACTTTGATGATTTCAAGAGCCGTTTGTTTCGAATTAAGAAGATGTTGGGAGTAAATGTTGAACGTGCCACTACACCACCCGGACCGTTGCGAAGCCCTTCACCACAACAACCTGTTGTTGAGCAGCCCGACATGGAAGAGGATGTTCCAGATCCTATCCCTTGATTTTCTGCAGGAAACAGTTGTGTTACCATGATATTTCATCTCCCGGTAACCATATTTTATCAAAATAAAATATCCTTGAGATATTTCAAAAAAAAAAACAACACAAAAATCAAATTCAAAAATAGAAAACCCAATAGAAAAACCCAAAGCAAAAGAAAGAGCCCGGTTTAGCATTTCCAATATAGTTGGAAAAACTGAAATGTTTCATAGAAGCCATATACACTCAACCAATCAAAGCCCTACGGATCAAAACCATTTTTATCGGAACAAGGCTTAACGCTCACACCAAAAAGAAGTCCGACAAAGTAAGTCATCCTTATGATTTTGCCAAGAAGTTTTTGGTTTTCGTTATTTCTTTCTTCTCCTTCTCATTACTTGAGGACAAGTAATTGTTCTAAGTTTGAGGAGGTGATAACCCTCATATTCTTCATGTTATTTACACTTTTTAATACGTTTTCTCCTCATCTAACCCTCCATTAAACACCCATTTGAAGCCTAAAACAAATTATTTGGTCACCTTCATCCTTTAAGGCAGGAAATAGGTAAAAAGTCGGATTTTGAAGTTTTACTGACTAAATGGGGATGTCACCACAGTGTGTTATCTGCAGCTCTGCTTTTAAGGGGAACATCTTGGAATATTTTATTATGGAAAGTCAACTCTCCAACAAAAAGCATTGGAAGAAAAGTGGAGGTTGTTTCAATAGAAGGATGCATTAGGGAAGTGTGAAGAAATATTAAAATAGTGACAAAGTAAAAGGTGAAAAACCCTTTGGTTATTGTTGATCCAGTCTTCCTAAGACTTTATGAAATATCAATGATCTTTTATCTTTCATCCCAGAATACTTAGCAAAATATAGATGCTTAGGGAACTGCAGTGAATCTGTTCGCTGAAGGTCCACACTGCTAAGCATGGTTCATAAATGACATCAGCGATAGCTTGTCATTGATTCCTTTCAGTGACAGCAATAGCTGATAACTACTAATGTATTCTCTGAAGACAAATAGTCATGTCACTAAGAAAACCATAAGGACCATCTACTGATGTAAGCTGATGATAGAGTCAGCGATGCTAATGATCTGAAGTTGAAATCAGTGACAGCTAGCTGACAACTCATACATGACGTTCAATAAAGACAAGTCACAGTGCCTCCCTGATCCTTCCCAAGAATCAGCGATTCTAAGGCCTGATCAGTGACTTGTTCTTTAAGAATACCAGTTTTGTCTTCTTGTCCTGTATGCACGAAAAGGATTTGGTTTGCCTTTCTGACAAAAGTACAAAAGGGATGTCTCTTCATTGTTCCCTCCTTACTTGTCAACCATAAGGCAACTATTTACCATAGGCCATGACTCTACCAAGCATGGGTAATATTTTATGGTACAATAGTACACCAAACCCAATCTTTACATGACAAGTGTAAAGTTGGGTGTGACATGCATTTAATGCATGGGTTATAAATATGAACATAGTGTGTTCTTCAAACACGAACATTTGGTCCATGTTCAATACCCCTATCATTTCTTCTTTCTATCTTCTATCTTCTTAATTCTTGCTTAGTGCATAAGCAAAGGCTGTGTGTCTTAAACTTAAAGATTGTTTTGGATCTTGACAAAGTCTTGATCCTCTTCAACAAACAATCTACTTCAGTTTAACACAAAGGCTCCATAGGAGTCGTGAACTGAATTAAGTGGAAGAAACTGTGTTGATTGTATTCAACCCCCCCTTCTACAATACAATCTATCATATTGGACATCAATAGAGGACCAACAGTTATTATCCCACTTTTTCACTATATAAAGAGCCTTCCCCCTTGCATCAAAATGATCTCATTCAACATTGAATTCTTATTCATTTACTTCAGTTCTAGTTCAGATTCTCTTTAGAATTTTAGTCTTTAGCTTATTTTAATTTTCAGCAATTAATTTTTGCACTTTTAGTTCCTGTACTGTAGCTACTAGCCACTGCGGTGACTTTCATTCCCGCAGTTTATCGTTTTAAACTTAAATGCAGTTTATTTTCAGTATTCTGTTTCTCTCGTCTTTACTAATGGCCAGTAGCTAAACCCCACCTTTGGGTGCGGGTGTGAGCGAAGCCCGAGAGGCCTAAATGTGACAATTTGGGTATTTCCATCTTTTAATATTTTCTCGTTTGGTCATTTTAAGTCGGGACGTTATCTCAACGCGGACAAGCTGATTACTTGTAACTTTTCATGTTAGACCTAAGACCTCAAGAGGGGCGGGTTCGAAACACGCCTTGAGTGATGCAAAAAGAGTTTGAGAAAACCTTTAATGATCGCAAAGAGATTTGGGTCGTTGCATAATTGAACCAAGGCAAAAAGTGTCCTCAAGCGAGTGTCACGAAGAGATTCGGGCATCTTCTTTTGTTGGACCGAGCTAGGATCTATAAGGTCCACTTGGTAAAATTAACAAATTGAGAAATATTAATTGTGGAAACTTTATAATAAAACTAGTTTGTAAACTTATATAATAGAGCTTCGAGAGGAAAAAATTATATAGGAGTCATTTACGGACCGGTCACATTAACCAATCTTGTCAAACGGTCTGTTGGGTAAAAGATTGCACCCGTACCCATCTTTTTATCATCTGTTAAATTAATCATTTCTTTACTCGTCATTTATTTACCTGTCATTTATCTGTCTTTATTATCTGTCATTTAAATATCTTGTTATAATTCACCAAAAAAAACCAATCAAATCTTTCTAAACTTTGCACCGGTTAATAGTAAATTTCTCTAAATCTTGGTACCCCGCCGATCCCTGTGGATACGATACGTGGTCTTACCACAATATTACTTGAAGGAGCGAACACATGTCTAATTTATACTTGGACTAGACATGTGGTGCTTAGGCATTTATTACGCACACCAATAAACAAACAGAAGCATCTAAAAATCCATAGCTACAAAACAAATTGTAAATAATTAAATATATTGAATTTGTAAAATTACAATTGGTTGAATCGAAACTTCTTTAAGAAAAATACATCACATTAGTCAAACAGAATCTTTATTTTTATGGTTTACCAAAATCAATGAACCAGGTGTTGATTTTAAACACACGAAAGAAAAACAATTGTATATTCAAGTGAAAGTCAATAAACAAAGAATCTATTTTATACTAATCAACTATATAACTACTGTCAACAAGATTAAAATAGATTTAGTATAACAGAGAACAAATCCTAGTTTCGTTTTTATCCTTCTCGATAGAATACGTAAAAAGTAGCGGGGTAGAAGAGAATGACCACTCTAGTGGACGTAAACATAAAGTACAAAACATAAAATAAAACCAACCTGAAATTGTGATACGAAGGAGAAAGTAAGCTGCACGGATTATCTCCTGTCCTTAAAGGTGTTGCGGCACTCTCCGGTAAGCTGCGAGTCTGACCGTCGCACTACCCCAGGATCTGGTGCAGGTACGTTCGAAACACTAACAGCGATAGTGTTTTGAAATAATGCTAAGTATGAGACAGTAGGTAAAGATGCAGAGAGAACTGGGTTAGAAAGAAGAATGTGAATTCTAGGATGATCTAAATGAGAAGAGAAAGCCTCTATTTATAATTGAAAAAAGGATCAGATAACCCACATCTCTTTGATTACTCCCCAAGAATAGGAGTGGAAGTTAGAGACTAATTCTTCAATTGGTTTCCAAAAAATAAAACCTGGAGTGATTTCAATTCAAGAGTTATCTGATGAAATATCAACTCCTAAATATGTGGGTCAACAAACCAAGCTTTATCTCTTCTCATTTAAGATAATATCAACTATAATTAATTAACACTGATAATTAATTATATCTCTTACTGAATTTTCACCAAAATGTGGAATGGAAAAGTTTCCAAACTACATTATATTTCCAACAATCCCCCACTAGGTTGGAAAGTTTTTCTGACATTCATAAAAGATGCTGTCACGGTGGTATCACAAATGATTTAAACCCTGTTTTATATAAATATGCAAGAAATAGTCGATTCAGAAGTATCTTTACGATTTAAACTTTGAACCTTGTGACTACAATGGCTAATTCATATACATTATCTTTTGTCTAAGCATTCTCACTGAGCGCTAATAAGGCCTTGCGCTAAATTCTGTTTCATGACCTTTTAAAAGAGTAACCACGACTCTTTATTTAAGGCGGCACCACCTTTCAGTCATATAGGCAAAACTCTGTAACATCTTCGTTGCTAAGGTGCCTCTGAATTTTGTTAAGAGTCTATACTCATCCTCATTCTCGGCAACGCCGTACTATCGGATACCTCACATGGGTCTATCAGTTAAATGACTTCACATCCATTTGATGAATGTACAGTCCTTTCAAAGCTGAAATTGCTATAAGAGTTCTGATTGAACTGATTCTAGCAACAGGAGCATAGGTGTCGAAGTAATCTATTGCTTCTCTCTATCTATATCCTTTGGCTACAAGTCTAGCTTTGATAGCTGAGACAGTCCCGTCTGGATGTCGCTTTCTTTTGAAAATCCATTTAGAACCTATGGGTTTTGATCCCTTAGGTAAGTCAGTCAGCACCCAAGTACCATTACCCATAATAGAGTCCATTTCATCATTGATTGCTTCTTTCCAGAGCGAAGCATCCCTTCAGGACATGGCCTCTTTAAAAGTCTTAGGATCATCGTCGATGTTAATTGAGAAAATGACCTCTCTTATCACTTTCTTTTGTGTTCCTTCCACCAAATATGAAAGAAAATCATCTCCTAGACTTTTCTCCTTTATAACTTTCTTACTCTGGTACGTCTTCGTGGTTCACCACATGTTCACCCCATGAATCAAACCCGGGTAAATAGAGATGTCATTCACTGTCCCTCCCAAGGCTGTTACTAACCACTAGGCTATTATTGCTTTGATTTAATAAACTTTATTAACATAAATGCTATACATTTTTATGTTTTTTTTCTTAACTTAGACATAATAACTTTGCCACTATTTCTCTAGGTCAAACACCCTTATCTCATATGAAACTTCTCCCGCATGTCATGAACCCCTAATGCACAATTGGATGACTTGTTGATCCAAGGGTAGCTATTCGTCGGGATTGGAATTCCAACCATGGCTCAAACCAAGTCGTAAAGGGTCACCAAATGGTCTACATGATGTTGGTGGTGTGACGGTGGCCTACATGGCAGTGATAGTTTTGATGATCTAACACGACCGTACTTGATGGATATTTGGACGGTTTTGAGACATCTATTATTTACACTTTTGAAGTAATTGATTAATGATTTAAAATACTTGATTTTAAGGATTAAGGATTTCATTATATATGTAGATGACCGTAATAACTAATAACTTCGTTTTGTATATTTTTAGTAGTATTTATTGTATTTCACTAGCTCATTTTGTGTATACTACCAAACCGCTCAACCTGTTCAGATGCCCAATCTGCCACAACCCGCAATAGTTGGGTTGAATTGTAAAATTGTCCCAAAGTGTCCAACTTAATATGCACACACCCCAACCCTCCTCCCAACAATGAGTTTTAAATTCTTAATTTTTCATATAAACCATTTTTTTTAGTGGTTTCATCCAAAATAAAATTATGGTTTCACGATTAAATACCTAAATAGATTACACTTATAACTCCTAAATTTATATGGCTTCACAATTTAAATGACAACCATACCTCTAAAACGTAGAGAGTCTAAAAGGTAGGTCCTCTCTAGTCTCTACTCTACCTATATTCCAACAAAGATAATGCTATGTTCTCCTATATATCCTTTTGTAAAGCAATTTGCAAAATCATGTGGTATTAAAGTTTTAGTTGGTCAATACACACGGTGTTTAAACTTATATCAAGTATCATTTAACGAATAGTTCGACTTCAACTTAACAAAATTTAACACAACTTCATAAACCAAATGAACTTTTTCAAAAAGCTAAAAAGACCATCTATTATGCGTGTCAAAAATGAATATTATAACTTAGGGGATAGTTTTCCGAAATGTATTAAACTATCCCCAAAAATCTATTGTGTGTATCCAACTACCAAAATTGCTATTGTGTGTATCAAAGTTTATTTTTTTTGCTATTGTGCGTATCAGATGACTTGTAACTTGTTTAACAGGTCACCTCCACCATTTAACCTGTTTAACTTTTTCAAGAATTAGATAATTGATTACAACAAAATAACTATGTTGATCCAGCTCTCCTAAGACCTGATGAAATGATAATGATCCTGAATCTTTACTTAGTGAATAGGTTTTTACTTCTGTTATAGCTTGAGGAATTATCACTGAGTCTGTTCAGTGTTACTCCTTGTTACTTATGCTGTAACTTATTTTTATAGTAATCAGGATCAGGATCAGGAGATGAACGAGTCTGTTCTGTAGTCTATTGATCCTGTCCACTGAAGTGAAGACCTCCTGAAGACATCAAGATCATACTCAAAGAACCATCAGCGACGTCGAAGAATTAGCTGATGACAGGAACAGCATGCTCGTGATCTGAAGACGGAATTCAGTGATAGCAGGCTGCTCAATATCGTATGACATCCTGAAGATTCATCAGGATACAAGTGACCCTGAACAGCACCAGTTTCAGGACTCTACTCACTAATCAGTATCCTGATCCTGAAGGATTAGTGTAATGTCTTAGTCTAATGCACAAAAGGATTATCCGCCTTTACTGACACAAAAGTACATAAGGACAGTCTCTTTACTGTTCCCTCCGTACTTATCAGACCTCAAGGCAACTGTTTACGCACTTCCTCTTTTGCACACCATGCTAAGAGTAATTGTTTATAGTAAATAGTACAAAGGACCACTTACATTGTGACACGTACACAAAAGTGAGTCTGCATGCATTTAATGCATTGGGTATAAATAGGACTTGAAGAGATATTCTCCATACTTCTTCTTAATCCTAAAAATACCCTAATCCTTTCTTTCTTATTCCCTCTATCTTCTTTCTTTTCTCCATCTTCTCACTTTAGTGCATAGTGAAAGAACTTAGATTGTTTAGTTTAGACTAATTGTCTTTTCTATTTCCGCAACAATCTGTAAATTCATATTGTTAATACAACAAGAATTTAAAAGTGAAAATTTGTGTGATTATATTCAACCCCCCCTTCTATAATCCCAAATACTATCCTTGCTTGAAGGTCACCTTATTGGGACCAACAAGTGGTATCAGAGCAGATACAAGCTCTCGTTTTCTTCTCTTAGAAAAATCTTGTGATCCTCTCTCCTAATCCATGGCTCTTCAAGCTAAGGATAACTACTTTGATACCGGCTCTGCTGGAAAGCCTCCTAGGTTTAACAAAGACAACTTCTCTCTTTGGAAAACCAGGATGGAACTTTTCCTTTCTGGTTCTGATCCCCAGATTCCATACTTTCTGGAAAATGGACCACATGTGCCTACACAAACCGTCCACCCCATTCCTGCTGCAGCTGGCCAACCAGCCATACCTGAAAGGGAGCTGGTAAAGCCTGTGACTGACTGGAATGATGAAGACAGACGCCTGGTCAACATTGACACTAAGGCTAGGTCTCTCATCGTCATGTCACTTCCTGACGATGTATTCCATTCTGTCTGCCACCTTCGATCTGCTAAAGAAATATGGGACACTCTCTGTGTTCAATATGAAGGTACTGCTGTTCTCATGGAATCAAGAAAGATTTTCTTGGTTACGTCGGTATGAAAGCTTTATTCATCAGAAGGATGAAACTCTCTCCCAGCTACATCAGAGATTCAACTGTCTTCTGATTGATCTGAAGACTATCGGTACTACCTACTCTAACTCTGAGGTGGTTACCAAGTTCATGGAAGCTCTTCCTGAACATTGGGAAATATACACCTCCTGCTTAACTATGTCAAAAGACATAAAGACACTCACACTAAGTGAGTTGTACGGTATTCTTCTTAACCGTGAACAACAGAAGAAACTGAAAAAGAATCTCATAAGAGATTCTAAAGATACCAAAAGTAACTCTGTTGCATTGGTTTCTGATTCAGTTCCCACTGTTGCTACTCCTTCTTCAGTAACTATTACTGAATTAGAATCCTCTGACTCTGACATGTCAGAAGATCCTGAATTCAATGAATCTCTTGCTTTATTAACTAGATCTTTCAAGAAGTTTGCCAAAAAGGGAAACTTCCACAAAAAGAAACATCTTACTATTACTGACAAGCCTAAATCAGACCCTGTTGATAAGGCTACTGCTATCTGCTACAACTGTCAGGGCAAATGACACTTTGCTAATGATTGCAGTACAGGAAAAGTCAGTTTGCTCCCTCCTCTGCCAAATCTTCTTCTAAGAACCCCAAATACCAGCGCCTGAAAGAAAAGTACAAAAAGATGAAAATTCAGCGCAAGGGTAAAGGTCTTATCGCAGAAGACTGCGATTGGGATGATGTCTCCTCTGATGACTCATCTGATGAGGAAGATACTCAAGTGGCACTGATGGCCATTATTGAGGAACCTACCTTAGCTCTCATGGCTAAGATAGAAGAGGTCCCTGAAGAGATTCCTACTCAGGCTCCTGAAGCTTCTTCTTCCACAACTCCTGAAGCTTCCACCTCTGCGACTGATTCTCCCAGTCAGGTACCTATTCCTCTTGTCCCTCTTGAAAGCTTAACTCAGCTAGACCTGGTTACTCTTGATCTTTACAAAGCCCTAAATGGTAAAACCTCTGCTGAGAAAATGAACATTGATCTTCGTGATCAACTCAAAGAATGCCAAGAAAAGATAAAACAACTTACTATTCTGGAAGAAAACTATAGAGACCAGGTCACTGTTAATAAAACTCTTTGTATTGAAAGAGAAACTGCTCTTGCTGCCAAAGAAAGAGCTCTGGCTGAGTTAAATGCTGAAAAAGTCACCATCAAAGGATGGAGTGACGCCTCTGAAAAGGTTGATGAAATTTTAGCCTCAGGAAGAAATGTTAAAAACAAAAGGGGTCTTGGATACACTCGTGGAGGAACTAAATCGGATTGTTCCATGCTCAAATTTGGAAAATTTGTTTCTTCTATCCCTGATCCTAATGCTCCTGAAAACATCCCTTCTTCTTCTTCTAACACACACTCTGAAGGTGCTCCTAAGAGCAAAAAGAACACAGTCAAGGAAAAATCCAAAACTGTAACACCTTCAAAGACCAAGAGTCCTAAACCCAAGAACAAAGTTCTGGGTGGTGGTCCTTCAGTCTCAGGATCAAAATCTTTCTCCCAAAATCCTGTTCCCAGACTGAAGATTGACCTGAAGCAAAAGACTCAGGAGAAGAAACCAATTCCTCTTCTGTCCAATGCTAAAGGCATACTTGGTGCTGGTCCTGCTCATTTGAAGTTCAAAAACTTCCTGGACTCCACTAAACGCTTTAAATATCGCAAATGTTATCACTGTGGATTAAATGACCATATTGCGAGTAAGTGTCCTGATGCTACCAAAGCTGAAAAATCAGCTAAGGTAAAGAAAAATCCTAAGACTGATAATTCAGTCAAAGGAAAGAAGGTTGTCAAGACTGTACCTTCAGTCAAGACTCCAGCCTCAAGAACTGATAAATCAGTTAAGGCTGCCACTGACTCCACCAGTCCTACTGATAATTCTGGATCCATAGTTCTATGGGTACCAAGAAAAACTTAAACTCTAAATTTTACAGGATAAGGGCATCTGGTACCTGGACAGTGGATGCTCTCGACATATGACTGGTTCTAAATCTGTCCTCTCTAACTACCGTGAAGAAAGAGGTCCTGCTGTGACCTTTGGTGGAAACGGTAAAGGCCAAACCCGAGGGTATGGCACACTGACCAACGGAGTAACTACGTTCAAGAGAGTTGCTTATGTTGAAGGCCTGATGCATAATCTTCTGAGCATCAGTCAACTGTGTGATAAGAATCACAAAGTCTCCTTCTCAAAGAAGAAGTGCAAATTCAAAAACAGAAGGAAGGAAGTTATTCTCACTGGAGTGAGACATGCTGATATCTACATCATCAACATGAATACTTCCACTGACAACTTCTTCTTTGTATCTCGTGCTTCCTCTGATACAAATTGGCTTTGGCACAAGCGTCTTTCTCATCTCAACTTCAAGACGCTGAATCAACTCTGCATCAACAATCTTGTCATTGGTCTTCCTGACTTTCGCTATACAAAGGTATCCCTTTGTTCAGCATGTGAGAAAGGAAAACAGACCAGGGCTACCTTCAAGTCCAAGCAGATTTCCTCCATCAGCTCTCCTCTACAACTTCTCCACATGGATCTCTTTGGACCAGTCAACGTCCAATCCATTGCTGGAAAGAAATATACTCTGGTAATCGTTGATGAATATTCCAGATATACTTGGGTGTTCTTTCTTCGATCCAAGAGTAATGCTCCTGAAGAAATCATTCTGTTCGTCAGGAAGATGGAAAGACTCAACAACCTTACTGTTCGATCAATCAGGAGTGACCACGGAACTGAATTCAAAAACAGTACCCTGGAAACCTTCTTCGATCAGAAAGGTATCTCACATAACTTCTCTTCTGTAAGAACTCCTCAGCAAAATGGCGTTGCTGAAAGACGAAACAGAACCCTGATTGAAGCTGCACGATCTATATTGAGTGAAGCCAATCTTACCACTCAATTCTGGGCTGAAGCTGTTAACACAGCTTGCTATACTCAAAACAGATCACTAATAGTAAAGCGCTTCAGAAGAACTCCTTACGAACTCTTTCGTAACAGGAAACCCTCTATCGAACATCTCCATATCTTTGGTTGTGTCTGCTACATCCTGAACAACAAAGATAACCTTGGAAAGTTCGATTCCAAGTCTGATGATGGAATCTTCCTTGGATACTCCTCTATCTCTAAAACCTACCGTGTGTTCAACAAACGAAGACAAGCCATAGAGGAAACGATTCATGTCAAGTTTGATGAATCGGGTCCTACTTTTCCTCACCCTCATGAAAACTCTGAAATAAATCAGTGGGCTGACTCTTTCTTTCAAGTCCCTGAACCTCCCATTGTTGATCCAACTCCTCAAAACCTTCATGATGGTTTTGAAGAAGATCCTCCAATACCACCCACTGATATACACATTCCACCTCTGATAAATGCCACTCCAATTACCCAAATCACACCATCTGAACCTGATCAACCCACTAACAGTGAAGACTTTTCTCAAACCACTGTTAGTGAGCCTACTCCTACTAATCTTCTCCCTGATCCATCGGTAAATGAAGCTTCCACTTCAGGACAGGTGTATCAGCCACCTGCTCTTCGATGGACCAAGGATCATCCCATTGATCAAGTTCTTGGTAATCCCTCCTCTGGCATTAAAACTCGACGCCAATCTGGTAACGTCTGTCTTTATGTTAATTTTATCTCTGAAAATTAACCTAAAGAAATAGATGATGCTTTGCGTGATCCTGCCTGGGTCTCAGCCATGCAGGAAGAGCTAGCAGAGTTCATCAGAAACAATGTCTGGCTTCTCGTCCCTAGGCCTCGAAAACGTACTATCATTGGTTCCAAGTGGATTTTTCGAAATAAACTTGATGAGATTGGTACGATTATTCGAAACAAGGCTCGCCTTGTGGCTCAGGGATACAGGCAGGAAGAGGGCATTGATTACGAGGAAACCTTTGCTCCTCTGGCTAGGCTCGAAGCAATTCGACTTTTCCTAGCCTTTGCAGCACATATGAACTTCAAGGTTTATCAGATGGACATCAAAAATGCCTTTCTGAATGGAAAACTTAATGAAGAAGTCTATGTGGCTCAGCCTCCTGGCTTTGTAGATCCTAAGTTCCCTGATCACGTCTACAAGTTAAACAAGGCTCTCTATGGGTTAAAACAGGCTCCTCGTGCCTGGTATGATACCCTCTCAACCTTTCTTCTCTCTAAAGGTTTTGTTCATGGAAAGATCGATAGCACTTTATTTCTAAAGAAATATCCTAAGCATATCCTTCTTGTCCAGATATATGTCGATGACATTATCTTTGGATCCACAAATCCCAAACTCTGCGAAAAGTTTGAGTTGCTCATGAAATCTGAATATAAAATGTCTATGATGGGTGAACTAACATTCTTTTTAGGACTTCAGATCAAGCAGTCTGAAAAGGGAATCTTTATCAATTAAGGTAAATATGTACATGAGATGTTGAAGAAATTTGATCTCACATCCTGTACACCGATGAAGACTCCAATGGCTCCTCCTCTGTCACTTGACAAGGATTCCAAAGGGAAACCTGTTGATGTGACTCTCTACAGAGGAATGATCGGCTCTCTGCTGTATCTCACAGCTAGTCGCCCTGATATCATGTATTCTACATGTTTATGTGCTCGTTATCAGGCTGAACCCAAAGAATCCCATCTGACCGCTGTAAATCGGATCTTCAGATATCTGAAGGGAACTCCTAATCTGGGTCTTTGGTACTCCAAGGACTCAGGGTTCGATCTAACTGCATATTCTGATAGTGACTTTGCAGGATGTAAGATTGACAGGAAAAGCACCACTGGTGGGTGTCACCTGCTAGGTGGCAAGTTGGTGAGTTGGATTAGCAAGAAACAGAACTCTGTGTCCACATCAACTGCTGAGGCTGAATATGTTGCAGCAGGAATCTGTTGTGCTCAAGTCCTGTGGCTGAGAAATCAACTTCAGGACTATGACATACAACTTTCTAAAATTCCTATCTACTGTGACAACACTTCAGCGATAGCCATCGCCAACAATCCTGTCTTACACTCCAAGACAAAGCACATTGAAGTGAGATATCACTTCATCAGGGATCATGTGATGAATGGTGATATTGAACTCCATTTTGTCCCTACTGAATATCAGCTTGCTGACCTCTTTACCAAACCACTGGATGTGACGCGTTTTAATATGCTCATCAGTGAACTTGGGATGTTAAATCCTGATGATTGAAGTTTATCAGGACAAACAGTTGTTAAATCCTATAGAATAATTATTCTCAGGACTCCTTCCTTAACAACTCCTGAACAAACTCTCATCAGAGGATGACTCTATTCAGTACTTACAAAATCTTTGTTCAACATCCGAATACTGATGATTCTCAGGTAAGTACCTCTGCTCCTGAAACCTTATCGCATTAATGTGATAAGAGGATTTTCCCAAAACAGTACTTATCTGATAAGTACTCCAATTCCAAGAAAACAAATCTTTCATCAAAATGGAATTATCCCCTGAAAAGGTGGTTTTTATCTTTTCAAATAAAACAAACTTTTCATCTGCACTGACACGTAATGGGACGTTTCCTGTTCCCCACGACGTGTGTCAGGCGCGTGAACGCGCGTAGAACTTCCTTTTTCATCATTATGTTTGAATTTAGCCGCCCTTTTCTCTCTCATCCATTTTCTCTCTCCTACCACGAGGTATAAAAACCTCACTCGTAATCCATTACACTCTTTACGCTCACATAATTCTCTCTAAGAACTCAAGCAAGAAAAAGCAAGAACTGTTTTCTCTCAAGAACACCAAGAACACACTCACCACTTTTCTTAACAAGATCATCGTAAGTGTTTCTTTACTCTTGTTCTTTCCACATTTTAAGTTGGCATTCTTCATCTAAACAACTTATTTTGTTAAACGTTTTCCCAAAAACCCTAAGATCACTTCGTTTGATCTTAGTTTTCCCAAAATCTTCTAAGATTTTTGTTAAAACAGTTTATATGGTTTTTCTTATTTCTTTTAAGAACAATCATAAACTCTTATTTTGATATCTATTCATCAAAATAGAAGTTCTTTTTAATACCAAAACACATTCCTTTTGTGTATTTTGGTATCTAATCCATTCCAAGTATAAAGGATTTCACCACTTTTATGAACATATTCTGTGTTCATTGAAGAGTGAAGAAAAATGCATATTTTGGATCTTTAATCATCCACATATGTTGTTTTTGTGTTTAAACAGAATGGCTGCTACTACTTCTACATCTTTGGACGCTCAGCTCTCCTCTGAGGCAACAACCTTGATGACTGCCACTGGAAACCTTCCAATAGTCATCCCCCAGCACGACTTGCAGTTCAAACCTAACAATCTGATTGGGCAATTTGACCTCCCAGCAAACAAGGCGTATCTGAAGCCTGCCAGGGACTTTCTCCTCTCATGTCCCCTGAAGACGGCTTTCACCATCAACCCGGCTCCCAACAAACCTCTTCTACTGCAACTGTGGTCCACTGCTACCACGGCCCAAGAAAGGAACTCGAAGGGCAAGATGCACGAAGTGATTAAGTTCCAGATCAAGGACGACATCATTTCGTTCAGCATCGGGACCCTGAGGAACGTGCTCAACTTCCCAAGAAGCATAAATTTCCTCCTTCTCCTTCCTCTGACGACGTCATCGAGCTTTTGGATGCCATTGGCTACAACTGGCCTGTGAAGGAAGGCCATGATCTGGTGAAGACTGCTGCCACTGTCCACAAGACGGGGCTAAACGCTACGTTCTATTACATATGGAACACGTTTGGTCTCTGTCTGACAGGGAAGACGGGAGCACGGAGCAATTCCCCACGGTGATTCAGAACATGGTCTACTCTGCGATCAAAAATCGCAAGTTTGACTATGTCCCGCTGCATCTGGGACGACATGGTCAAGAAGATCAAGTCTAGAACCAGGGTGACCAACGTTCCCTACACCAGGTTCTTCTCTACCGTCCTGGCACTGCACATGGGTACCAACTACCCAACGGAGGGAAACTTCAACAACTACGCCTTAGGCGTGAAGTTTCTGGACCAGGTTTCTCCGAAATCTGATGATGTCCCTCTATCTGCTGTCCTGGTTGTCCCTGAACCACAACCAGACGCAGAAGAGCAACCCATTTCTGCTCCTGCTCAAGGTATGTCCTCTGTTTTCTCATCCAAACCCTCCTCTTCTCTTTCTATGCATGCTATGTCAGTAGCTAACCCTATACTGACTTCCCCAGCTGCAACAACTTTTTTGGCGCCTCTGAAGCGGCCTCCTCCCTCTGGCTCCTCTCCTCCACCTCAGCCCAAACGCGCCAAATCCAAGGCGCAAAAGAAAAAGAAGGCACCAGCTGGTAAGAAATACTATATTACCCTGCCTCAACTTTTTAATAAACCATCTCCTTTATCAAAAACTTCTTCACCTGCGGATACTCCTATCACTGCTCCTGTCACACAAGAACCTGAGGTCATTCATCTCGAACACTCAGAGAATATGGAGGGTAATCGTTCTGATACCCTCCTAGCCTCAGGTAATAAATTTAAGCAACTTATTGCTATTTCTTCTTCTATGAAAGCTTCTGAGACCTCTAGTGCTCACTTAGCTACTGATATTACAGGTTCTTTAGGAGCAGCTACTGAAGAGCATCCTCAACTACACCGGGATGACCCCTTCAATGACTTCATCTTCACGGACGCCGACCGACAGCTGAACGCAGCTGAGCTACGTCGTTAGTCCGCTGAACGACAGTTGCAGGATGCTCGCTCAGCACTGCAACTGCAAGAGGAAGCTCACAAGGCCCAGCTTCAGGCCATGGAGCTTGAGCTAGCAGCTGCCAAGGCCGCTGCCACTGCCGCCGAAGCCGCCGCAGCCTCTGCTACTGCTGCTGCCGCCGCCGCCGCCCCTGCTCCTACTGGTGTCACCATCACCATACCCTGTCTGGATGTGATCCATGACAAGGTCTCTCAGGTGGCTACCTCCTCTTCCTCCCTTCAGGCGTCTGTTGACGACCTGAAGGCCACGGCGTTACCCGCTCTCTCCACAGCGGTCAACAACAACTCCACCTCCACCACCAACTTCCAACAACTTGTGGTGCAGAGGTTGGATGCACAGGAGAATGGCCTTAGAGCCCTACAGGAGAAAGTGGCTGAGCTTGCCACTGCAGTCAACACACTCACCACTGCTCCTCCTCCACCGTCGTCGTTCACTACGGCTGATAGGGAGCTTCTACAGTCCCTGCTCTCATCTTCCTTCATCACCAGGAAGCTCAACGCCAACATGGCCTCTCTCCTCCAACGAAGTGTTTCAACAGCCGCCTTACAACAGGCACCTGTTGAGGGGGAGAGACAGCCCCAGAGAGACCATTCCGTTTATTCCCCCTCCACCAACTGGAGAACCAATGAACAGGGGGGAACAAACGAGGATGAGGATGATGATGATGATGATGAAGAAGATGATGATGAAGACGACGACACCTTCTTCGTCGAGAAGGTGCCAGCTTCAACGCCCACTCCAGGGCCTGCACACTCTCAGGGGGAGAACCTCGGTGTACCTGGTACGTTACTACTACCATCCTCTCCCTCATCTTCTGATAACCAACCTATCTCCACCCTTTTTAAATCTAAACCTACACCTGAAATCATCACCCTCGACACCTCCTCTGAAGACTCACCCACAAACAACTTACAATTGGTTATATACCAACCACCCAAACAACGTACCTCTGAACCAACACCTCAACCTACACTCTCACCAACCCCTGAACCTGAAAACCCAGACGACTCTGAATTTCAGGATGTGAACTTTGGTTCGGTCACTGGTGAGATTATTCGCCTTATGGAGAATAGTCCATCAGAACAGACACGGGCCGAACTAAGCAGAATGACTTTCAGGGTAACTCCTCTAAACCCTGAATCCATTCCTTCTAAACCAACCCGCTTTAACCCTGAAGCATCTTCCTCTAGAACCCCTGAAATCAGAGCCCCTCCTGAAACCATTTGCCTTTCATCAGATGATGAATTCATCTCTGATGACTTCTCTACCCCTGCTTCTTCTCCCAGATCTCCTCCCTCTAACTCTCCTAGATCTGAAGGTGAGAATTACCCTGACAACTCTGCTACTGTCAACAGGGATGGGCGTTTAGACGCCGTGATAGAGCGACTCGAGAGTACAAGAGTAAAACTTCCTCTTCGTACCTCTTGGGACTCCGAGTTCGCCTATCTATCACAGGAAGAATACAACAATGCTGTACAGGCTCAGGAGGAGCATAATAAAAGGCAGAAGGAAGCTTTCCTCTCTGCTCAAGCCGCTCGAAGGCTTGCATCGGATTTTGTTGAAGAAGATGCTGAAATAAGTGCTGATCCTGTTCTAGCACAGAAGGCCGCGCTGAAGGTCTTCAACAGAAACGCTGAGGAACAGACTGAAGAAGTGAACTCAGAGCTTGACTGGTGCCGAGACCGCCTACACCTCAGGAAACATGGTGCTGCTATCTCTGGAATCCATCTCAGCCGAACACGCGGCAAAAGAGCAAAAACATGGATCACCGTCAAACGCTCAGGAGTCAAGGATGTGCAACACACTCTTGACAAGTTGGAAAGATACAACTTGTCAGAGTGGAACGAGATCAGAAGCCTACTTCCTAAAGCCAATAGAAATTACAGGGCTGAAGTAGAAGAAGTCATTAATGGACTTATTGCACGCATCAGAAGAACAACCGAAATTCCTGATGACCTTCTCCAACCTTCTTCAGCACTGCCTCAGCCTCCTGTTCGAAGATCAGCGGGTGCTTCAACAAGGAGACCAACTCCTTGCATGCCCAAGATGGTTGTCAAGCCACTGGACCTCTCGATGCTTGATCTTTCACTCCCTCCAGGAGTCTCTCTCTCTGAAGGACAAGTCATCAGAGAACCTGTTCATGGTATTTGTGTGAGCGACAACTCCAAGATCCTACGCTTTCAGCGTTTCAGCGAGCTACACAAAGCACCATATGAACACTTGGTTTCAGTTCTCTTCACTGCTCAAAAGGACAAGACAAACCAAGATAATAAAGAGATCATTCGCACTGTCAGAGCTATACTCGATCATAGAATCGCCTTCAGTGACACTCCTGTTCCAATACAAGTCAAGACTGAAGAAGTTAGCGAAGACTCTGATAGTTAGAATTTTTTTAAATTTTTCTTTCAGTACTTCATTTATGTACTCTTGTATTTTCTTTACTCTTGTAACCTTATTGAGATTAATGAAAATGCAATTCAGTGCATTGTACTTCACTCCATCATAGTACTGAAAAAGATCCCTCAAAACAGTAAATGGGACATGTACCTTTATGAGTTCTATTTCCTACTGTTATATCTAGACTTAGAAATTTTTTTTCTCTTTCTAGACCTAGACAATTTCTCCATTGTCTTATCTTATCATTTAGGGGGAGATTGTTGATCCAGCTCTCCTAAGACCTGATGAAATGATAATGATCCTGAATCTTTACTTAGTGAATAGGTTTTTACTTCTGTTATAGCTTGAGGAATTATCACTGAGTCTGTTCAGTGTTACTCCTTGTTACTTATGCTGTAACTTATTTTTATAGTAATCAGGATCAGGATCAGGAGATGAACGAGTCTGTTCTGTAGTCTATTGATCCTGTCTACTGAAGTGAAGACCTCCTGAAGACATCAAGATCATACTCAAAGAACCATCAGCGACGTCGAAGAATTAGCTGATGACAGGAACAGCATGCTCGTGATCTGAAGACGGAATTCAGTGATAGCAGGCTGCTCAATATCGTATGACATCCTGAAGATTCATCAGGATACAAGTGACCCTGAACAGCACCAGTTTCAGGACTCTACTCACTGATCAGTATCCTGATCCTGAAGGATTAGTGTAATGTCTTAGTCTAATGCACAAAAAGATTATCCGCCTTTACTGACACAAAAGTACATAAGGACAGTCTCTTTACTGTTCCCTCCGTACTTATCAGACCTCAAGGCAACTGTTTACGCACTTCCTCTTTTGCACACCATGCTAAGAGTAATTGTTTATAGTAAATAGTACAAAGGACCACTTACATTGTGACACGTACACAAAAGTGAGTCTGGATGCATTTAATGCATTGGGTATAAATAGGACTTGAAGAGATGTTCTCCATACTTCTTCTTAATCCTAAAAATACCCTAATCCTTTCTTTCTTATTCCCTCTATCTTCTTTCTTTTCTCCATCTTCTCACTTTAGTGCATAGTGAAAGAACTTAGATTGTTTAGTTTAGACTAATTGTCTTTTCTATTTGCGCAACAATCTGTAAATTCATATTGTTAATACAACAAGAATTTAAAAGTGAAAATTTGTGTGATTATATTCAACCCCCCCCCCCCCCTTCTATAATCCCAAATACTATCCTTGCTTGAAGGTCACCTTATTGGGACCAACAAACTAGAACTATATACGATTAGACAATTTCGCATTCATCTTTAATCAATTATATCCGAACTCTTTACCTACTTTTCCAGATCTAATTACATTGATCCTAAAAAATAGAAAATCTTAATCAAAATCACAGTTTTTATATCTAAACAATAATAAAATTTGCAGCTCATACAATTATCTTGACTCTAGAATACTATAAAAATTAAAATCAGATTTTATCAAAACGATTTCAACCAAAAACAACTCAAAAGAGACAACTTGCGTTGCTTTGCATGGAAGAAAAGGCCTCATTTGCCATTTGAATGGATCCCACTTTCAAAAGCTTTTGCCATGGTTTTAGTTGTACCACCCTGGCTTGCCCAGCTACTTTACCAAAAGCATTCCTTATATATCTCATTTAAATGACCCAATAGCATATAATTATTACAATATTGCCATTCATAGAAAGACAACGAATATCTTATTGCCTATCATTCTAAAATACCTTTTATAAAATTTTATGTTATTTAGATTTTTAAATAAGTCATGCCATATTTTGATTTTTGCAATATGTTTTTTATAGATTTCAGAAAAATTATAAAAGCATTTCCGACGACGTGTCATAAAAATATAACTTTTTTATAGGTTATTGTCATCTAAATAAATTAAGAATTTATACAAAATTTTATTATGACAGTGACCAAGAAGAACTTTAATTTTACCTTTTTATTGCTAAAATTAATGTGGATGTACAAGTAAAAAGTATACAAAATAATATTTGATACAATAATTAAGATAAAGACTAAGCATTTGTACAAGAACTCAAAATATGGATGATGACTTATAAGAACCCCTTGCTACACAAGCAGATTGGAATTTGGAACCTTTTCAAGCACTGATCGCAATTTGATTATAAGGCCATGAGTACTCAACCCTCCAATCCTCCCAACTCCACTAGCCATATCAATTTCCACATCAGTTTTTTCCCAACTCCACAATTAATCTTTTGAACTCTTTCTGATTAGTATCTGAACCCTCTCAACCCTCTCATTTAACACACCCCATAGGCACACACACAACACACAAAAACAACGGTGTGACCAAACCGCTTGAAGCCAAAAGCCGCCCAACCCGCCATCCATGTAGCAGAACCCGTTGAAGATGTTGAAGTCGTCGGGCTTCAACCCGCTGAACCTAGACGTGCGGTACGCACGGCCTAAGAAATTAGGAAGATGTGGATACTTTTTACAAAATTGTCTTTGGTTAGTTGCTTAGTTCCTTTTAATACGTGAGGTCTTGAGTTTAAGTTTTTGTCATCATCTTTTTTATCTTAAACATAATAAATCTATTAAAAAGCAAAAACTAAGTAAATGACACATGAAACTTGTATTATTATTATAGTTTCAAAATATATACAGTTGCATAAACGAAATGATTCGATGGCACCTTTCATGACACTAAAGTTTTTTATACCACAACAGATAAACGATGTGATGGCCCGTGCAATTGTATCCAATAGTGTGGTTCACCTCGACCTTACTATGAGATTGTAATTATGATATGATATAAAACCACTCACTGACATCATGGAGAAAAAAAAAAGAACATTGGTTCTTATCTTGAGTTTTCAAAAGGTATGAGTTTTTTTAGTTAATAATAAAAATCACTTATCTAAATTCAGATATAGAATTCATACGGATGAAATAATCAAAGAATGATGGCGAAACAATAAGTAATACTATATAATGAATGGTCAATTAACATTTTATATATTATAATTAACACATGTTTAAGATTTTAATATAATAATAAAAAAATTAGGTCCTAGTCTTATTTGATACCAATAAAGTTCCAAATCAATTTTATTTACTATTTTTTTTTTTGCTATTGTAAAATAGACAGTGGACGTATGCCCGATCCACCTTCTCCAGGGGATGATGACGCTGTTTCCCAATTTTTTTTAAATTACTAGGTTATTCATGATATAATATTTTTATAAAAATCACTTTTCTTTTTTCTTTTTGAAAGAACCTTCTATTATAAATGTTGATGCCCATAAAAAGCATTTTTTTTATTAAGAAAATGACATGACAATTTTTTTGATTGTTGAAAAAAATTGTATATATATATTTTTAGAACTTGCAGTTAAAATTTATTTTGTTTTTAATTTTTTATTCACTAACTATTAATTGTATTTTATTCTTATCAAATGACATTCCTATTAAACTTTACTTTGGTTCTTTTTTTTTCAAAAGAACCTACTTTGTGGCAATAGGCATCCAAACCGCAACATATTACCAACTACCAAGCAGAGGATACCTAGCAAAGCAAGGAAAGAATAAAGCATGTGCATTCTAAATTTGAAGAATTTGCTACATAATGTGTAACTAATTATAAAATAATCATTTTAAAAAATACATAATCAGGCAAACAAAAATTAATATTTCCACCAATTGATGGGTTGGTAACTTCTAGGGATAGTTCAACTAATTGGCAACCCGTTAGGTTTGCGGTATAGATCATCGATTCCTCTTTCCTTGAAATCAGTAAAGATTATTAGATTGTTAACTTTAAAATGTCATAAGAATAGTTATTCAAGATACACACAAACTTTTCCTTAATCTCCAAACACTAAAGTTACAAAAAAATTTAAGATGTTGGAGGCAACTGTCTTTTTGCACACATTATATAAAGCATCCATTCTATTGGAAAATTGTATCTCTCTATGCTCAAGTCCTCAAAATCTCTCCATCATTCTCCTATCATCTCATGTCCTTGTTCAAGTTCAAGTCAATAAGGAAGCTCTTACACGTTAAAAAAACGTGTAATAGCTTCACCGAACTCTTTCGATCCAAATTTCACAGGATCAAATTTCGTAAGGCAATAAAAAAAGTCACCAATTTTCTTGTTTCATCACGTTACAAAATTCACATCCGTCCCATGAGACGGCGCTCTACCACGAGCCACCATCACCACCTTCTTCAAAAGGGATTTCCAGCTATATTCATAGACGAACTCTATGTTCCAAAATCGACTCAACAAACCCGGGTGCCAATAACAAGCAAGGATAAAGAACATGATGTTACTTCCACTAGTACAAGTACTAATAGTGGTATAGCAAAGAAAAAGGTAGTAGGCAACCATGATTCATTGCTACGTGAGAAAAACAAAGATGCGAGTATTATCAAAGATAAATTTTGGACACGAGATATCAAAGGGGTGGATGAAAGAGCAGAGGATTTCATTTCCAAGGTTCGTGAAGAAATGAAGATTCAAAGGCAACAATCTATCCTGGATTTTCAAGAAATGCTTGCCCGAAGCATATGATTCCTCTTTTTGATATATGATTTATAACATGAACATTAAAACAATCTGTTTTGGTTTGGTTTATATATTATCATCTCCCATTTTGCTTTCCCGGTTTATTTTGATGGAAAAACTAAATGGATATTTCTGTTAATAATAGTGTGACTTTTGGAACTATTTTAATATTTTTCCCAATATATTTTTAATGGGAAAATGGATGTTATAAGTTACTTTCGTAATAATGTAATGGGATGTACTATAAACTCTTAAACTTTTCTTTTTTCCCGTTTATTTGTTTCTCGTATGTAAAATTATTTGGTGTCGCATAGAAAAAAAAGAAAAAAAGTGTGATTTTATGAATTTTAATATTTTGTCGTGGAATGCTTTCATATTAAAGCCTTTATTTTTGTAAAAATAATATTTAATTATTTGAATTATTTTAGTTGGTATTTATTTTTTCAACTCATTATTGATCAAAGCTTTCATGACATGATGCACTAGTTCATATATGTACTTGTATGGTTAACTTTGGGTTGTCCAGCTGGTGATCGGAGTTGTTGCACTCAATGTTCTAAGAAAGGCATTACGATGGCGTTATGACGTACCATAACGTCGAGGCACAACCTTGCCGCCACGTTAAGGCTTGTGGCGCAACTCTAAGGTGTGGCGGATTATAAGGCGCGTTATGGGGGGTTACGGCCGGTTATAAGACGTGTTATGGCGGGTTATGGCGGGTTATGGCGTGTTATTGCTGGTTATAAGGCGTGATCTAACTTTTTATATGAATTATAAAACCGTTTGCAAAATTTCTTTTGTTGTGATCTTTTGAAATAGTTTTTATAAGCTCTGTATATTTGTTATCAAATAATCAATGTGTGGATCTTCCTTCTTTATAAGTCTTATGAATTTTAATCATTATTATTCAATACACCGAGACACATGGACATCTGAATATATATACTATATATATAGTTTTGCCGCCTTAAGTCACGCCTTGAAAAACACCATAAGTACGCCACGCCTCACGCCATTTAGAACATTGGTTGCACTGCCGCCACCAGTAGTTTTGCCGTCTTTTAAACTTTTTTTTAATTGATAATGTTAGAGTAAATTGCAAGTTTGGTCCCTATTGTTTATTGTTTTTCTCACTTTTATCCCTACAAAACTTTTATTTAAAAAATCCTATGTCATACAAAAGTTGCCGGTTTTAGTCCCTAAGGAATAACGCTGTTGTCTTCATTAGTCCGCGTTTGGTAGATAGGACATGACAGGACAAAACAAGACAAGACAAGACAAAATTATTGTTCCACGTTTGACGTAACATAGGACAAAAAATAATTCACCGTCCCATGTTTGATGCAACATGAAACTAGAACAAAGTAGGGATATCATGGGACAAAAAGCTTTTTTTTTTGTTCCACCAAAATAGGTAGAACAACATGAGACAAAAACGAGACAGAAGCTAAAATATTACTAATTAATATTCATTTGATATATAACCCTAATATGGTATTTGTTTTAGGGTTTACGACTGCTAGTCACGGCCACTGCCGCCACCAGTAGCCACTACCGGCCACCTCCTCCTATACCTCCTCTTCCAACACACCAACATCTTCCACCAACTCTACAACCATCATCGACTACCGACCACTTTTAGTTAGTTAATAGTTTGTTTATATATTGTTAACCAAAATTATAATAGATATAATTTACATTTTTTTTATTAAATTTTATTTTTAATAGAAAATATATTATCCAAAACAATTAATTAAAGACATCGGTTTTGAAAAGTTTATGTTAAAATATTTGACAAGGGAACCGATAAATAATACAAAATGGATTGGTTTACATTTCGTCGACTAATAAAAATCAAAAACAAAAAATTATATATTAAATAATATTGAAAAAGAGTAATTATAACAAAAGTTACATCATATTGAACTCCACTTTCTTTTAAATAGATTACTTATGATTATTAAATAATGTAACGTGTAAAAAATTAAAACATATGAATTTTGTTAGGATGTTTAAGAGAAGATGAGCAAACAAAAAACCTTTAAAGCAACTCTAACAAATATTTAAAAATAAAATGAAAGGGTAAATTGTATAAAAAAGTAAAGTACTTTGCTTCCATTCTTATTTAGGATATATAATATATTTTTAAAGGGTTTATAACTTGTAAGGGTAACTAACTATCTGATTTGTACAAATGTTACCATGGGTTTATAACTTGTAAGGGTAACTAACTATCTGATTTGTACAAATGTTACCATGAAACTATTTTTTGTACTGAATTAACCATTGAACTTTTTTTTTACATATACTACCATTATGATCGGGTATAACCCGTAAACCACCGTAAACCACCACCACCACCACCAAAACACCACCACCACATCCACCACCACCTTCAAACCATCACCATCACCACCACACCCACCACCACCAACACCACCACCAAACTACCGTCGCCGCCGCCACACATCTACCACCACTCACCCACTGCCGCCGTCACCATCACCACCACACACCCCATCCAGATCTGCCACCATCGCCGCCACCCTCCCTTCCTCCCTCTTCTTCTACGTTTGCAGGTTAGGTTAGGGTTCACGATTTCATAGGGGTTTCGATTTAGGGTTAGGGTTCACGGTAGTTTGATTTCTTAGGGTTAGGGGTTTTATTTGCAGTTCGATTTAGGGGTTTTGATTCCGTAGGGTTAGGGTTAGTGGTAGTGGTGGCGGTTTGGTGTTGGCAGCGGTGGTGGTGGCTGTTTGGTGTTGGCAGCGGTGGCGGTTTGGTGTTGGCAGCGGTGGCGGTGGCTGTTTGGTGTTGGCAGCGGTGGCGGTTTGGTGTTGGCAGCGGTGGCGGTGGTAGTGGTAGTGGTAGTGTTAGTGTGGCTGTGATGGGTGTGGTGTTGGTGTGGGTGTGGTGGTGGCAGTATTGGTGGTGGTGGGTGTGGTGGTGATGGTTTGAAGGTGGTGGTGGGTGTGGTGATGGTGTTTTGGTGGTGGTGTTGGTTATCGATGGTTTACGGTGGTTTGCGGGTTATACCCCGTCATAATGGTAGTATATGTACCAAAAAAAGAGTTCAATGGTCAATTGAGTACATAAAATAGTTTCATGGTAACATTTGTACAAATCAGATAGTTAGTTACCCTTACAAGTCATAAACCCATTTTTAAAATCATTTTGGTATCTGAGATGAAAAGTTTCAAACATTTAAGCACATAGATGATCACTTTGACCCTTAACCGGTTACCATGTTGACATGATTATGATATGGCTTACAAGTCAACATTATTTGATGATGTGGTTAGTGATATGAATTTTATTGTGTAAAACAAAAATGAAAACATATTTTTTCTACTAGATATTATAATTATACTTATTTATTTATATGTAAAAAGTACAAATTATATGGTCTTATCTACATCACTAACATCCCATTCTTGGTACCATTTTCGGCCACGTCCCCAACCAACATTTCTAGCCCTATCTCTGGTAACCATCTTTAACCACTAGTTCTAGCCTCCGTCTCCGATCACCGTCTCTGATTCATTGGTTCTAGCCTTCGTCTCCGGTCACCGTCTTTGACCACTAGTTCTAGACTCCGTCTCCAATCACCATCTCTGACCACCATTTTAGCCACCAATTCCGGCCATCATTCTAGCCTCCGTCTTCGGCCACCATCTCCGAACACCATTTCTAGCCTTCGTCTCCGGTCACCATCTCCAAACACCATTTCTAGCCTTTGTCTCCGTAACCATCTCCAACCACCATTTCTTTCTAGCCTCCGTCTCCGACCACCATCTCCAACCACCATTTCTTTCTAGCCTCCGTCTCCGATCACCATCTCCAACCACCATTTCTTTCTAGCCTCCTGTTGATCCAGTCTTCCTAAGACTTTATGAAATATCAATGATCCTTTATCTTTCATCCCAGAATACTTAGCAAAATATAGATGCATAGGGAACTGCAGCGAGTCTGTTCGCTGAAGGTCCACACTGCTAAGCATGGTTCATAAATGACATCAGCGATAGCTTGTCACTGATTCCTTTCAGTGACAGCAATAACTGATAACTGCTAATGTATTCTCTGAATACAAATAGTCATGTCACTAGGAAAACCATCAGCACCATCTATTGATGTAAGCTGATGATAGAGTCA
The DNA here is from genome assembly GCA_030169165.1 of Centaurea solstitialis. Taxonomy (NCBI): domain Eukaryota; kingdom Viridiplantae; phylum Streptophyta; class Magnoliopsida; order Asterales; family Asteraceae; genus Centaurea; species Centaurea solstitialis. The sequence continues at coordinate 25,164,112 of CM058044.1, read as the reverse complement.
GCGATGCTAATGATCTGAAGTTGAAATCAGTGACAGCTAGCTGACTACTCATACATGACGTTCAATAAAGACAAGTCACAGTGCCTCCCTGATCCTTCCCAAGGATAAGCGATTCTAAGGCCTGATCAGTGACTTGTTCTTTAAGAATACCAGGTTTGTCTTCTTGTCTTATATGCACAAAAAGGATTTGGTTTGCCTTTCTGACAAAAGTACAAAAGGGATGTCTCTTCACTGTTCCCTCCTTACTTGTCAACCATAAGGCAACTATTAACCATAGGCCATGACTCTACTAAGCATGGGTAATATTTTATGGTACAATAGTACACCAAACCCAATCTTTACATGACAAGTGTAAAGTTGGGTGTGACATGCATTTAATGCATGTGGTATAAATATGAACATAGTGTGTTCTTCAAACACGAACCTTTGGTCCATGTTCAATACCCCTATCCTTTCTTCTTTCTATCTTCTATCTTCTTAATTCTTGCTTAGTGCATAAGCAAAGACTTTGTGTCTTAAAACTTAAAGATTGTTTTGGATCTTGACAAAGTCTTGATCCTCTTCAACAAGCAATCTACTTCAGTTTCACACAAAGGCTCCATAGGAGTCGTGAACTGAATTAAGTGGAAGAAACTGTGTTGATTGTATTCAACCCCCCCTTCTACAATACAATCTATCATATTGGCCATCAATAGAGGACCAACAAGTGGTATCAGAGCGGTTAGAAACCTCTTTCTTCTTCCTAACCGTTCACAAAAGAAACAAAGTTTCTAGATCCACCCTATGGCCAATCCTCCAAAAGACACATATTTTGAATCTGGATCTCTGGCAAAGCCTCCCAGATTCAATGCTGATAACTTCCCTCTATGGAAGTCAAGAATGGAACTATTTCTCTCTGGTTCCGATCCTCAAATCCCCTACTTCTTAGAACATGGACCATATGTTCCCACTTCTATAATACCAGATGTTGCTGCTACTTCCACCACTCCCGCTGCTCCTGAAAGAACATTTGTTAAGCAAGTGTCCAACTGGACAGACGAAGATAAGCGCCTGGTGAATGTTGACACCAAGGCAAGATCTCTGATAGCCATGTCTCTTCCTGATGAAGTATTTCACTCCATCAGTAAGCTTAAGACAGCTAAAGAGATATGGGATACTCTCTGTATCCAATATGAGGGTGCTGATGCTCTCATAGAATCTAAAAAGATTCACCTCATACGTTAGTATGAGAAGTTCATCGCTGCTAAAGGTGAAACTTTGGCCCAGACCCATCAGAGGTTTAACTACCTTCTGATAGATCTGAAGACCTACGGTATTGTTTACTCTAACTCGCAGGTAATAACCAAATTCATGGAGGCCCTCCCTGAATATTGGGAAACTTACACCATGTGTCTAAAAATGTCCAAAGACATTAAGACTATAACTCTTTGTGAGTTATATGGTATGATGCTCAACCATGAGCAAACCAAGTCTCTGAAGACTAATTTCATCAGAGATACCAAGGATGATGCGAAAGGTACATCCCCTGCCTTATTTTCTGATGCTTCTCAACCCTCTCAAACCCCTATCTCAACAGTGACTATCACTGAGATAGATGATTCTGACTCTGATCTTGTCTCTGATAATGAGGCAGATTTCAACGAGTCTCTTGCTCTTCTCACTAAGCATTTCAAAAAGTTTGGCAGGAAGGGAAACTTCCGTAAGCCCAAGCAGCTCTCGCTTACTAACAAGCCTGACATCTCCTCTAGTGATAAGGCTACCTCTACCTGTTTCAAATGTCAAGGAAAATGACACTTTGCCACTGAGTGCAGGTACAAGAAGAATCAGTTCGCCGAATCTTCTACCCTAGCTTACAAGGACGGAAAGTACCAAAAGCTGAAGTCCAAGTACCGAAAGCTGAAATACCAGCGAAAAGGCAAAGGTCTAATCGCTGAAGGAAAAGGCTGGGATGAATCTTTTGATGAATCCTCTGATGAAGAGGATATCAGCGAGGTGATATGTCTGATGGCCATCGCTGAAGACCCCGAGCCTGCTCTTATGGCACAGCTCGAAGACATCCCTGAAGAAGAAGTCACTACTACTTCTGTCTCGACCTCTGATCTTCCTCAGGTATCCACTCCTTCTCCTTCTGATGCTATGACATCGATAGATGCTCTAACCATCGATCTGTTCAATGCCTTAAATGGAAAGTCCTCTGCTGAAAAGGTCAACTTTGACCTTAGGACTGAGCTCAAAGAGTGTCATGAGAAACTCAAAGAGCTCGCTGTTTATGAGGCTAGTTACAAAGACCAAGTTCATGCAAACCAAGTTCTTTGCATTGAACGAGAACAGGCCATCGCTGATAAAGAAAGAGCTCTTGCTGAGCTACTTTCAGAAAAGGTTGCTGTTAAGAGCTGGGCTGATGCCTCTGAAAAGGTGGATGAAATTATCGCCACCCAACGTCACCCTATGAACAAAACCTGCTTAGGTTTTGTTAAAGGAAAACAGCATGCTATAGATAAATCTGATAAATCATATTTGGAATTTGGCATGTTTGTTAGTTCTGAGTCTAACCCTCAGAGTTCTTCTCCCATCGCAAAAGATGATGCTACTATCCCTGCTCAACCTCCTAAGAACTCTGGTAGCAAAAGCCTTCCAATCCATCCTCCCAAACCTAAGATTCAAAACCACAAGACTTCTAAAGTCTTATGTGGTGGTCCTACAGGATCAGGGGCTAAGAAATCTGCTCAAAGCCCTACTCCCAGAATCAAGGTTGACTTAATAACCAAACCACAAGAGAAGACCCCCATTCCTCCTCAGACCAAAGATATAGGCATTATTGGACCTGGTCCTGTTGACCAAAAGCTTAAAAAGCCCAAGGGTCCCTATAAATCTAAGACCTATAGAAACTGCTATCACTATGGTCAAAATGACCATATCACTAGCAAGTGTCCACATGCTACCAAGGCTGAAAAAGCAGCCAAGATAAAGAAAGGCCCTAAGGCAAATAAGTCTGCCAAAGGAAATAAACCTTTACTCGCTGAGACTGTTACCATCCCTGACCCTGTCAAAACTGAAACTTCAGTTAAGACAGATGATAACACCAAAATTATACATGTTTTGGTTGTGCGTAATCGTATGACTTTACCCCATTTCTCACCCGTTTATGATCATTTCATGCACTAATTGAGCTTTTTATTGATTATGAAGGATTTGGAGGCCGTGGAACGGAAAAGTACGGAAAAAGGCGAGAAAACGAGAAAAATGCACAAGGTCAACACAGAAGACACTTGGCGATCGCAAAGTGCCCAATTTGGCGCCGCCAAGTGCGACTGAAGTGAAGATTAGGGTTTTATTTAGTGTTTGGTGTCACCAAGTGAGCAGTTTGGCGATCGCTAGATGGCGCCTGGTCGTTTTTCTTTAAATATCAGCCTCCTCCTTCAGTTTTGGACATGAGTTTTGAAGTGCAATACACGAGGGGAAGTCAGAGGAACGAGAGTGAGAATACGAAAGGTGCCGGTACGCTGCGGAAGTCGATCTTTGATCATCTATCGTTGTGCTGTCGGTATCTTGTCGATGTCTACTCTTGTTTATGTTTTTGTGTTCATTATGAGTGAGTAGTTTATTAGTAGTGATTGTCATGATAGATGAACCATTATGGATGATATTTTGCAATTAATGTTTATTGGTTTGTTTTTGATTAATTGAATGTCGTTTATGGTTCTTTCTTGATTATTGTTGTTGTGGCGATTTGAAATCACTAGGTTGGGTGTATTTGTTGGACCAAGACAGATAGACTCCGAAAGGATAATCAACCTACCTTAGCCTGACTTGGACCATAGAGTTATGTTAAGGGGTTACTTTGACCATTAGTGACCGATAGTAAAAGAGCCATTACAATAATTGCTTAGGAAGGGTTTACTAATTCTAGATTGTGGACCAAACAATTTAGGATTGGAATTAGGAGGACCGTGTCCTAGTTTAACCATAAATTGCACATGTTAAGGTGTCCCAGACTTAAATTCCTACAATAGTCAAAACAACCAAACTTTCGATCTATTCATGTCATCCATATTGGGGATTCGTTTTATCATGATAAGTGCTGCTATTTTCTTTTATTATAAACTTAAATCATAATTTCATTTGCTTTCTTAGTTTTACTTAGTCAATTGTCTTTTTAAGTAATTAAACCCTTTTTTCATACAACACCCCCCTTTTCGATTAATTAAACTAATTCGACTTTAGTCTACAATAACTTGACCGTTCCCAGTGGTAGATACGATACCTGGACTTTCCTACACTATATTACTCACGATCAGGTACGCTTGCCTGTATATGTGGTAAGACGGTGGCTAGGCATTAGAGGTTAAAACTTGTTACGCTTTTTATATATGATAATTACCGCATCAAGTTTTTGGCGCCGTTGCCGGGGAACGGTAGTTGCTAGATTTTAGTTTAAGTAGTTTAGTTAATCGATCCTTGTGAGGGATTCTGTCCCTTGCAAGTTTTTCGTTTTCTAGTTTAATTAATTAGATTTAGTTTTATTTATATCTATATTTTATCTCTTTGTTTCCCGCAAGTTGCCCGTAACCGTTTGTTGAGATTTCAGTCACGGCAGACTTGTTAGAGCCATTTGAGGAGCCGGAGAGAGAGTTCAGAAAAAGAAATCAAAAGCAAACAAAGTTCGTCCGAGAGCTTTGATTTTTGAGATGGGAGACGAGGCACCAATGTGGACCGCCAGGAGAGCCGCTCCAACTGTGCCCACCAATCCGGCACCAATGTGGACCGCCAGGAGAGTCGCTCCAACTGTGCCCACCAATCCGATCACGAAGCCGAATCTGAACAAAGAAATCCCGGGGAAGCTCCTACACATGATCAAGGACCTTACCTACGACGGGAAAAGCGATAGCAATCCTATCGTACATATGGAGAACTTCGTTGATATCTGTGATCTGTTCAAAACAGAGGAAGGCCGGGATGATGCAATTCGTCTTCGGGTCTTTCCTCTCACACTTACCGGAGAAGCTAGGGCTTGGTTAAGATCCTTAGAGCCGAGCTCAATCACTACATGGGAAGGACTTCGCTCAAAGTTCCTTTCCCGATTCTTTCCACCATCCAAGTTCGACAAACTGAGAGCCGAGATCCGATCCTTCCAACAACAAGATGGGGAAACCATATCCGAAGCATGGGAACGTTTTAAGCACCTCCTAAACTCGTGCCCGTGTCACGAGCTAAATAAGAGTGAACAGGTTCAAACATTCTATAGTGGACTTGCTTATTCCTCACGAGCTACTTTGGATTCATCTGCAGGTGGTGTCTTTATGTACAAAACGCCCACGGAAGGTTACAAGCTTCTCGAAGACATGCTCATACATAACATAGATTGGAGGACGGACAAGCGACTACAAATCCCGAGGATGGCCGAAAAGATCTCTACCGACTTCGATCCATCCGATGAACTAGCCGCTATGAAAAACCAACAGGTAAGGTTTGAACGCAAAATCGAGGAACTAATTAAATCTGTTCATGCTTTGCAGGTTGGATGTGAGGAGTGCAATGGACCGCATTTGACAAAGGATTGCCCGAACAAGCCAATGATGACACCCGAGGAGGTGAATTATGTCAGCCGAGGCGATTACCAAGGGAGGTGGAACAACAACCGTAATTTCATCCCCAGATCTCCCGGTTTCTTTGCACCAACTCAACAGAACCAAAGGCCGGATGGAGAGCCACGTATGACTATCGAAGATCGGATTATCCAATTCATGGATGCGCAAAAGAAACTGAATGATGAAGTGGGTTCATACCTACATAATCACCAAAGCACCATCCAGAATTTGGAATTACAGGGTGGACGTGTTTCACAAATGCTGAATGAAAGAACGCAAGGAGAACTGCCAACGCAAACACAAGTCAACCCAAAGGTGGAGAATGTGAAGCCAATGCTCATGATGACTGGAGAGCCATCAAAGAAGAAATGGACGGACGTCTACAACAAGAAGTACGTGGAGACCGAGAGCGAAAGTGAGCCCGACTATGCCACGGATTATGATTCGGAGGGGTTCACCGTGTCTTTCGAACATCTAAGACTCAAGGTCCCCGAAGCTTCTAGTGATGATGATGAGGAAGATGGAAAACAAGAAGGATACGCGGAGTTCGTGATCCCGAAGAAAGAAGACAAAGGCAAGGAGAAAGAGAAGGAAAAAGCACCGGAAGATGACCTCGTTTACGTAGCACCGATTCGACATGATCCAGGGAGTTATAACTTACCTATTTCTTGTCATAAATTTTCAGGTCTTGCTTTAGTTGATTCGGGTGCCGCTCTTAATTTGATGCCGTGGGTTTTTGCAGGAAAATGGGGATCACTCAAATCCTTCCAACGGACTATCAATACCGAGGAGTGAACGGTTACATGACAAAACCATTGGGGATAGCGGAAGGAGTCCCGATTCGTATTGGAAAATTCGTTTATTACACGGACTTCATTATAGCTAATCTTCCAAAGGACACTGAAATCCCAATAATCCTCGGGAGATCTTTCTTGCACACCGCTCAAGTAAATACCGATATGCGCAATCAAGTCACAAGCTTAGGCTATGGAGACAATCGGATTTACTTAGATCCTAACGGAGAGCCGGTTAGACACCTCGATGAACCTTATGATGATCCTTCTATGGCCTACACCAAAAGCACAAAGCGTCCGCTACTTCCGCACGAGCTTGGAAAGAAAACGGAGGATTACTCAAACCCGATGCACAACAAGGGGCAATCAACCAAGGAACCGAGATCCTCCAAGAAAGATCACAGAAGGAAGAAGGGCTCGTCATCCCGACGTTCCAAGAAATGAGCCGAAAGTGGGGTCAAGCTCTAGACCCATCCAAAAATGAAGCGCTTCTCGGGAGGCAACCCGAGCTTTTTGATTTTCTTTCATTTTTAGTGATTTTTGTGTGTGTTTTTATTTAGGTTTTCATTTGATGTTGCTTAGGTAACCATACGGAGGGGATAAAAACCAGATTCGAGCGAAATCGGAATGCGATGCAAAATTTCACAACTTGGAAACAGTAGCCATCTGGCGATCGCCAGATTCTCAATCTGGCGACGCCAAGTGAGTAAGCCACGGGTCAGGTAAAATTTTTCGAACTTGGCAACGCGAAGAGGACCGTTTGGCGACGCGAGATTTTGAAAAATCAGGGTTTTGCTGAAATTGACCTGTTTGGCGACGCGAAACCCAGGGTTTCGCGATGCGAAGTCGGGGCAGGGGTTTTTAAAACCTTCTTTTTCCCACTTTTCACAAACACACAAACCTAATTCCTCTTAGGCGCCGCCAAATCCTCTCACGTTCTTGCGAAATTCGACCTTCTTGAGCTTCAATTTCATCTTTAATCATGAACAAGGTACGTTTCCTAACTTTGATTTCGTAAGGATTGCTCGATTTGGTAGTTGGAGATCTTGTTTTTGGGTATCAATGGTGTTTGTTGCTTGAATAGAATTGATATGATTCTTGTTACACCATTGATTAGATGAATGCATGCTATACATTGTAATTGAAATCTTGTTTCTTGCATGCTAATTGATTGATTAATCTAGTGATTGTGGTTAAATGATAAGTGTGGGGATTTTGAGAACACCAAAATCCCCCACTTCTTCTTGTTTAGCTAGATTAGTTTGGAATTGGGATTAAACTAAAAGTTCAAGTGTGGGGATGCTTCACATCCCCATTGCTCTTGTTTTATCATGCATATATGATTGTGATGCTTGAACTTGTTAGTCGTATAGTTTTTTTTCTCGTTGGAACTTTGAATGTGAATAAACCTTGTCTTGCACTTATTGGATTGAAAACTTTCTAAGACAATGGTGTTTAATTTTGTAGAGACAAAAGACCCGCGCATCAAAGACCACCATCGCTATCAACTTCCATGCACCGGATGGAAGTCATGTTTTCACTTCATTCACGAACGACCCAACGTTGAACGCTCGAAAGAAGGAGGAATATCGGGACATTGTCAACCGACTTCTCCCCCGCCAAATTCTCATGCCGAAAAGAGTTGATTGGGATCTTCTTCGATCAATGCATATTGAGAACGACATCAAAGCGATTCTTGAAAAGCACGCATACGATGAGGATGGCAATGAGTACTACATATGCCATGCTTGGGAGCGAGTTTTCGATATTGCCGAGACCCTCTACCGAGAGCTTATCGTGGAGTTTGTCGCCACGTTTCGTTTCGATGCGATCAAGGCTCTTGACGAGTTTCACCAATCTTGTATGACGTTCCGACTTGGTGGCATTTGGAGATCTTTTTATTTGGTTGAGTTTGCTCTTGCTTTGGGGATATATACCTAAGCGGGTGTTGATGCTCCCGGGTTCGAGGAGTATATGTGGGCGACTTCAAAGAGATCCGATGATTTTGATCCACGTTTGGCCTGGGCGGTTTTGGGTGATGGTGATTATCATGGCAACCTCAAGGTGAAAGGTTTTCTTACTTCGACGGATAGACTTCTACACCGCATGCTCATTCAAGCAGTGAACGCTCGATCTTCTAGTGAGGAGAAAGTGACCGTGCAAGATTTGTGGCTTCTTGAGCAGCTCTCTACGGATGATAAATATCCGAATGCTCCGTATCTCATCGCCGATCAACTCGCTAAAGCGAGTGGTTATCGCGAGGGTAGTCGCATCGTTGGTGGCCAGTACGTGACGCTCTTGGCCAAGCATTTCGGTATCTTAACCGACGCCGCGATCGCTTCGATGACGAACCTCGGGGATAGTGGAGTGATGAACCAGATGGCCTCCTACTTCGGTATTCAACCGAATACCGCTTTTGCTCCATCTCCATATTCGCCATACTCCGAGGATGCTCCGCCCGGTTACCCGACTTACGAGGATTGGCAAAACCAACCTCGTGGCCCTTACTGATCTCTATCTTTTATCTCCATTATTCGATTTGGTTGTCCTAAACAATTTTCTTTTTATTTTTGAACTGCGTGGTTGTGTTTGAACAATTTTATTTTTCTGTTGGTTTGTTTAAGAATTTAACTAGTTTGGTTTGGTTATTTTTCTTTTGTTCGTTTTTACTTTTTCTTTTTCTTTTTGGTAGATATGGCGTTTTATGATCGAGCACGAATTTTATGCACCACTCTCAGATCAGAACAGATTTCGTCACATAACCCGGGAAGTTTCTCTTTTTCCCAATTACTCCTTAATTGTGTTAATTGTTGCATTGAGGACACTGCAAATTTTAAGTGTGGGGAGGGGGTTATGTAGACTTATCTGTTTAAATGGGTTCACTTATTGCTTGTGGATTGTCGTTTTTCAAACTTTTGAAAGCTTTGAGATTTGACCCCAATTTTTTTTCGAAATCTGAGATTGTTTTTGAAACTGAGTTGCTTGCGTAGGAGAACACTGAATAGGATTAGTTGAGTAAAAGGATACCTTGGAATACTGATTACCATGAGTGCCTCACCCGATTCCTTTGAGAGATTGAGCCTATATTGTTATATCTGTTTATTTCGTGAGGAATATCGACTTTGACCCAAGGTAGAACTTGTCATTTGAATGCTTGTCGAGACCACATAAGAGAAGTATTTATCACCATTGCACTGATAGAGGCCTTCGTTTCTAACCCTTTTAGCCTTCGTCAGATAACCTCATCATAAGGTTATTTGATTTGCCTAGCCTGTAAATGAAAAGGGTTCACCTTTTAACACTTTATCCCTTGAAACCAATTTTGAGCCTTAGCCTTTTCATTTCTTTACCCACTATACACTTTATCCTTGAGCCTAATTGTTTATCTATCTCTTGGCCGTGACTTAAATTTGAATCTTGAGATGTTTTGATCCAGTTTTTCATATCTGACAGTTTTTTATGGGATTGATAGTAAAAAGAGCCCAAAAGCAACATAGTTGCTGCTCTAAAAGAAAGAGAGAAAATATTTGAGACTCAGAAAAGAAAAGAAATATCAAAAGATTCGAGAATACAAAGGAAAAGAAAAAAAAATGAGAGCTGAAAAGAAAGTAAATAGAATTTGTGCCCCAAATAAGCCATAGGCTTAGGCCAACTCTAAAAGAAAAGAGAGAATACTCATCCCAAAAGTCTCATTGTTCGAAAGTCAGATTGTTTCACTGTTTGGATCATTACTGATTAAGTTTTCAAGTTTTTGTTGCAAAACCCTTAGCCACTTATATATATCCTTTATCCTACCCTTAACCCGTAGCCTAACATTGCAACCCTAAAGTCCTCTTGACGGTTGACAACTTCTCAGTGGTGGAGATTAGATTTGGTGACAAGCTTATGCATGCGGGAATTAGTCAAGTATTGGTGTGATCACTTACATATACACTTTTACCCCCGAGAGATACACTTCATATTATGTGAGGGTAAAAGGTTGGCCTTGGTATCAAATTACATGATGAGTCTTGTTTGTGTGTTCGATTGTGTGAGTATACTTTGTTTTCTTTGACGATCTTGGGTTGAGATAATTTTGGAGTTATCTTTCTTTGTTTTCAGTCTTTTGATTGGGGACAATCAAAGCTTAAGTGTGGGGATTTTGATAACACCAAAATTATACATGTTTTGGTTGCGCGTAATCGTATGACTTTACCCCATTTCTCACCCGTTTATGATCATTTCATGCACTAATTGAGCTTTTTATTGATTATGAAGGATTTGGAGGCCGTGGAACGGAAAAGTACGGAAAAAGGCGAGAAAACGAGAAAAATGCACAAGGTCAACACAGAAGACACTTGGCGATCGCGAAGTGCCCAATTTGGCGCCGCCAAGTGCGACTGAAGTGAAGATTAGGGTTTTATTTAGTGTTTGGCGTCGCCAAGTGAGCAGTTTGGCGATCGCCAGATGGCGCCTGGTCGTTTTTCTTTAAATATCAGCCTCCTCCTTCAGTTTTGGACATGAGTTTTGAAGTGCAATACACGAGGGGAAGTCAGAGAAACGAGAGTGAGAATACGAAAGGTGCCGGTACGCTGCGGAAGTCGATCTTTGATCATCTATCGTTGTGCTGTCGGTATCATGTCGATGTCTACTCTTGTTTATGTTTTTGTGTTCATTATGAGTGAGTAGTTTATTAGTAGTGCTTGTCATGATAGATGAACCATTATGGATGATATTTTGCAATTAATGTTTATTGGTTTGTTTTTGATTAATTGAATGTCGTTTATGGTTCTTTCTTGATTATTGTTGTTGTGGCGATTTGAAATCACTTGGTTGGGTGTATTTGTTGGACCAAGACAGATAGACTCCGAAAGGATAATCAACCTACCTTAGCCTGACTTGGACCATACAGTTATGTTAAGGGGTTACTTTGACCATTGGTGACCGATAGTAAAAGAGCCATTACAATAATTGATTAGGAAGGGTTTACTGATTCTAGATTGTGGACCAAACGATTTAGGATTGGAATTAGGAGGACCGTGTCCTAGTTTAACCATAAATTGCACATGTTAGGGTGTCCCAGACTTAAATTCCTACAATAGTCAAAACAACCAAACTTTCGATCTATTCATGTCATCCATATTGGGGATTCATTTTATCATGATAAGTGCTGCTATTTTCTTTTATTATAAACTTAAATCATAATTTCATTTGCTTTCTTAGTTTTACTTAGTCAATTGTCTTTTTAAGTAATTAAACCTTTTTCATACAACACCCCCTTTTTGATTAATTAAACTAATTCGACTTTAGTCTACAATAACTTGACCGTTCCCAGTGGTAGATACGATACCTGGACTTTCCTACACTATATTACTCACGATCAGGTACGCTTGCCTGTATATGTGGTAAGACGGTGGCTAGGCATTAGAGGTTAAAACTTGTTACGCTTTTTATATATGATAATTACCGCATCAACAGAAGATGTTGCCTCATCTCCGACTGCTCCTATAGTCTCTGAGGCCACTGAATACTCAGTCATCTTTGTCCCTGACGACTCTTCCTTCTTCGCTGACCTTGACGGACCCAACTTCATGTGGGTTCCCAAGACCAATTAACTCTTCCTTCTCTTACAGGAAAAGGGCATCTGGTATCTCGACAGTGGATGCTCCAAGCACATGACTGGAAACAAACATTTGTTGATCGACTTCAAGGAAGAAGCTGGCCCTTCAGTCAAATTCGGTGGCGAAGGAAGAGGTATCACTCGTGGTTATGGTACCTTAACCAACGGTAAGACTACTTTTCGGAGGGTATCTTACGTTGAAGGACTGACTCACAATTTGCTGAGTATCAGTCAGCTTTGTGATAAAGATCACAAGGTCTCCTTCTCCAAGAAAAGCTGCCAGCTGAAGAACAAGCACAAGAAAGTCATTCTCATAGGACAAAGATCCCATGATGTCTACGTCATCAACATGGATACATCCACTAAAAATGTGCGCTTCATGTCCAGGGCCTCTTCTGAAATCAACTGGCTCTGGCACAAACATCTCTCCCACCTAAATTTCAAGACTATCAACCAGCTCTCTATCAGCAACCAGGTGAAAGGTCTCCCTGAAAACAGCTTTGCAAAGGAATCCCTTTGTGCTGCTTGTGAAAAAGGGAAGCAGACTAGAGCTTTTTTTAAATCCAAGCAAGTTTCTACCATCAACTCTCCACTCCATCTATTGCACATGGACCTCTTCGGACCTGTCAATATTCAGTCTATGGGTGGAAAGCAATTCACTTTGGTGATAGTGGATGAATACTCCAGATACACCTGGGTGTTCTTCCTTAGAGCCAAGTGTGAAACTCCTCAGCTGATCATTTCCTTCATTCTTCGGGTGGAGAAGTATAATCAGATCACTATTCATTCTATACGGAGTGATCATCGCACAGAATTCAAAAAACAGTGTCCTGGATGAATTCCTGGTCAGCAAAGGGATCTCTCAGAACTTCTCTTCCGCTCGGACTCCTCAGCAAAACGGGGTCGCTGAACGAAGAAATCGCACGCTGATTGAAGCTGCAAGATCAATGCTGATTGAAGCCTATCTTCCTATTCAATTCTGGGCTGAGGCTGTCAACGCTGCCTGTTACACGCAGAACAGGTCACTGATCGTGAAAACATTCAAGAAGACAACCTACGAACTTATCAGAGGAAGGAAGCCGAACATTGAGTACTTCCACATTTTTGGTTGCAATTGTTATATCAAGAACGACCGAGATGCTCTGGGAAAGTTCGATGCCAAAGCTGACGACGGTTTCTTGGTTGGATACTCTACTATATCCAAAGCCTATCGTGTGTTCAACAAACGAAGTCAAACCATTGAATAAACCATTTACGTAAAGTTTGATGAATCAAATCCCTTCTCTTCTTCCTCACCTTCTGATAATAATGATGTAGATCTATGGGCTAACTCTTACTTTCAGGTCCCTGAAAATGAAGCCCCTGATACTAACATCCCTGCTTCAGGAACACCATCTCCAATCCCTGATGGATTTGAAGACATACCTGAGATTCCTCAGGATCCTCCAGTCTACTATGCTGTTCCTATATCTCAAGTTGCCCCCACAACTTCTCATGAGGACATTCCGTCAACTTCAGAATCATCTGAAGCAGCTCCTCTCGTCGCCGATCCTCCTTAACTTGATGCAGTCGCTGAAGAATCATCTTCTACAGCCACTGCTGAACCTCTTCAGACTGTCCTTCAGCCGCCTGCTCTAAGATGGATTAGAGATAATCCTATTGATCAAGTCCTAGGTGATCCATCTACTGGTGTAAGAACTCGACATCAGGCTAGTAATCACTATCTCTTTGTCTGTTTCTTATCTGAAATTGAGCCTTCTAAAATAGAAGAAGCGCTCGCTGAAGCGATGCAAGAAGAACTCGCTGAGTTCGAAAGAAACCTTATCTGGACCCTTGTTCACAAGCCATCCAGGAAGACCATCATTGGTCTAAAATGGGTTTTCAGAAATAAACTTGATGAAAATGGCATTGTGATTCGCAATAAGGCTCGTCTTGTTGCACAAGGATATAGACAAGAAGAGGGGATAGATTATGATGAAACTTTTGCCCCTGTGGCTAGACTTGAAGCCATTAGACTCTTTCCTGCTTATGCGGCTCATATGAAATTTCAAGTGTTTCAGATGGATGTCAAGAGTGCGTTTCTCAATGGGAAACTCACTGAAGAAGTCTATGTTGCTCAACCTCCAGGCTTCACTGATCCAAAACATCCTACTCATGTTTACAAGCTAAACAATGCTCTGTATGGATTAAAGCAGGCTCCTAGAGCCTGGTATGAAACCTTATCTGCTTATCTCATCAAAGAAGGTTTCACTCGTGGAAATATTGACAGCACGCTGTTTGTCAAATCCTACAAGGATCATGTTTTCCTTGCCTAAATTTATGTTGATGACATCATCTTTGGATCACGAAAGCCAAACTTTGCAAAAAGTTTGAAGCACTCATGCAGGCTGAATACAAGATGTCTATGATGGGTGAACTGACCTACTTCTTAGGTCTTCAGGTTAAGCAATCTGAAAAGGGTATTTTCATCTCCCAAGGTAAGTATGTTCGTGAAATGCTTACTAAATTCGACAGGGATTCTGAAGGAAAAGTTGTTGATGTTACTCTCTACAGAGGAATGATCGGCTCATTGCTGTACCTTACAGCGAGCCGACCTGATATCATGTATGCTACCTGTCTTTGCGCACGATATCAAGCTGATCCAAAGGAGTCCCACATGAAGGCTGTAAAGCGCATCTTCAGATATCTAAAGGGGACTCCCAACCTTGGTCTCTGGTACCCCAGGGACTCAGGGTTCGATCTAACTGCTTTTTTAGATAGTGATTTTGCAGGTTGTAAGATAGATCGAAAGAGCACCACTGGTGGCTGTCAGTTACTTGGTGGTAAGTTGGTGAGCTGGACAAGCAAGAAACAGAATTCTGTGTCCACATCAACCGCTAAAGCAGAATACGTCGCTGCTGGTAGCTGCTGCGCTCAAGTCCTTTGGATGCGAAACCAACTTCAGGACTATGGGTTCAAGCTATCAAAAAAACCTATCTACTGCGACAACACATCAGCAATTGCCATAGCCAACAATCCTGTCCTTCACTCGAAGACATAGCACATTGAGATCCGATATCACTTTATCAGAGATCATGTGATGAATGGCGATGCTGAACTTCATTTCGTCCCTACCGAGTATCAACTCGCTGACCTCTTCACTAAACCGCTGGATGAGAACCGGTTCAACCAACTCATCAGCGAGCTAGGAATGCTAAACCCTGATGTCTAACGTTCAGCATACGGCATAACTAGATTTTCTCTGTACATACTCTATGTATTTTCTTTTCCAGTGTACTATATTTCTCTTCTTAAATGAAATGAATTGATCTCCCTGATCATCTTTAAGTCACTGATGATTCTATCTTCTGCTGAGACACTGCATTTACTTCATATGTTAGTGATCTCACATACCTTAACACACTCTATGTGATAAGAAGACTTTTTCCATCTGTTGATAACCTTTCACATTCCTATGATTAAGGTTACTCATCAAACTGGATCAGGTTTGAATCAACTTATCTTCTACCAACTCTGTCTAGTTGATTTGACTTTTTGGCACCATACGTTACTTCCCAACGTGTTGCAGGCGCGTGTCTGTAAACGAAAAGACACTTTTGGGCGTGTGAAAGCAAACGGTTACATTTTTACCGAGTTTTAATTAACCACCATAATTACTTCTTGTAACTTGCTCCACGTCCCATCGACTTTTAAGCGCCAAAATCGCACCTTCCGGTATCTTTCTCCTCTATATAATCCATACTTGGATTACTTCTTTCTTCACTTACCATGTTTTCTTTTCTCTATCTCTCCAAGATTTGCACTCCAAAATGAGTTCAAATCCTCTCTCTTCCTTAGAAGATCTTCTTCCTCGTCTGGTAAGTCACAAACCTTAATTTAAGGTTGTTTTCTCATCTTCTTCTTAACAGAAAACCACTTTCCTGGTTTATCCTTCTCAAACATAAGTTATTAAAACAATAAAAGACTCTTCTTATCTTTCCTTATTTGTTTTATACTTATGATCTCTTTCTCTTTTGCAGAATATCTCCTTTGCTAAAGTTTCTGCAGCCATGCTCTACACTCTTCTGGAAAACCTCTCGGCTAGACCAAGGAAGAAGGATCCTGACTCTCATCTACAGCACCTGGTGCTGTACCTGAGGGGGAGAAATCTTACAGGATACCTTCTTCTAAAAGGGATTCTTCTCTTCCCTTTCCCCCCCCCTCTTGCAGGATACCTTCTTCTAATGAAGAAGGTTCCTCTCTCTACTTCGTCCTCCTCTCCATACTGGCCTGTCTCCTCGGTTCTTCAAATATAGAACCCAAGTCTCAGGAGGAGATAGGTTATCAGCCTAAAAGGGGAGAAATGGAGTGACACCTGCTGAGGGGGAGAAACATCAGCGATCAGAAACTCAAACGAATGATGATTGCTGGTGTTTCATTCTTTAGAGGCTGATCCGTTCATCATTCAGGATCTGTATTCGACACAGGAGTATGTGTCTCCTGGTTGAATGCCTCTCTCCCATTCATCATCTGGATGGATGCCTCTTTCCAAGGAAGAGAAGATTTGCTGGAAAGTACAATGCAAAGCTTCACTTTGTATGTCGATAACACCAAAATTATACATGTTTTGGTTATGCTTAATTGTCTGATTTCGCCCCATTTCTCACCCATTTCTGGTCTAATTACTCACACTTTGGACTTATTCTTACTTTTATAAGTTTTGGAGGCCGTGGAACGGAAAAGTACGGAAAAAGGCGAGAAAACATAAAAATTGCATAAAGTCAATCCAGTAGCCATTTCGCATCCGCGAAGTTTCAAGTCTGGCGCCGCCAAGTTCGTCAAAGTTGAAATCCAGGGTTTAACCTAAGTGTTTCGCGCCGCGAGGTTGCCGCTTGGCGATCGCGAAACGGGCTCCAAGTCTCTCCTTTTAAATACTGGCCTCCTCCTTCAGTTAAAAAGAGACATATGAGTATAATTCTGAATAGTAGAGTCCTCTGGTGTTAGAGAAAGAGAGAGTTATTGTGCCGATACGTTGCGGGGTTTGATTCTCGATCATTCGTCGTTGTACTGTCGGTATAATGTCTATTTCTATTCTTTTGTTTTCTGACTCTATGATGTTTAGTGAGTAGTTTTCTATAGTGGTACTTATTATGGTTGATAAACCTTGTGGATGATGATTTTATGATTTAATGTTTATTGGTTTATTTTGGTTCATTGAATGTATGTTATGGTTCCGATTTGATTCGTATTGTTTGGTTATTTGAACTCGTTGGTTGGGTGTATCTGTTTGACCAAGATATATAGACTCTGATAGGTTAATCAACCTTTCTTGACTTTCCCTTCGGAACCCGGAGAGTTGTGTTAGGTGGTTACTCGGACCGAGAGCGACTAGATAGTAGAATACCGTGCAATAGAGATAGGATTGGGTGACTGGTACTAGATTGCCTGACAAACAGTCTATGTATTGGGACTAGGAGGACCAAAACCTAGTGGACAGCCATAATAATCACATGCTAGGGTGTCCCAGACTTAAATTCCTACAATAACCAAAACAACCAAACCTTTGGCCAGTTTAAATCATCCACTTGGGGAGTCACTATAACATGATAAGTACTACTGTTTTCATTCATATAGTTTTAAATAATCTTTTATTTTTTTCTTAGTTTCTTAGTTAATTTAGTCGTCTTTTAATTAATTAAACCTTTTTCATAAAAACCCCCCAAAGCTTTAGGTTAATACATACCTGGACTTTCCTACACTATATTACTCACGATCAGGTACGCTTGCCTGTGAATGTGGTAAGACAGTGGCTAGGCATTAGAGGTTAAAACTTGTTTCGCTTTTTATATATGATAATTACCGCATCAAGTTTTTGGCGCCGTTGCCGGGGAACGATAGTTGTTAGATTTTAGTCTTTATTAGTTTTGTTAATCGATCCTTGTGAGGGATTCTTTCCCTTGCAAGTTTTTCGCTTTCTAGTTTAGTTAATTATTTTTTATCTCTTTTTTTCCCGCAAGTTGCCCGTAACCGTTTGTTGTGGTTTCAGTCACGACGGAACTGTTAGAGCCGTTTGAGGAGCCGGAGAGAGAATTCAGAAAAAGAAACAAAAAGAAATCAAAAGCCAACAAATTTCGCCCGAGAGCTTTGAATTTTGAAATGGGGGACGAAGCACCGATGTGGACCGCCTGGAGAACCGCTCCAACCGTACCCACCAATCCGATCACGAAGCCGGACCTAAACAAGGAGATCCCAGGGAAGCTCCTTCACATGATCAAGGACCTCAATTTCGACGGGAAAAACGATAGCAATCCTATCGTACATATGGAGAACTTCGTGGACATATGTGATCTATTCAAAACGGAGGAAGGCCGAGATGATGCAATTCGCCTTCGAGTCTTTCCTCTTACACTTACCGCAGAAGCCAGAGCTTGGTTACGATCGTTGGAGCCAAGTTCGATCACCACTTGGGAAGGACTTCGCTCAAAGTTCCTTTCCCAATTTTTTCCACCATCCAAAATTGACAAGTTACGAGCCGAGATCCAATCCATTCAACAAGATGATGGGGAGACAATATCCGAAGCATGGGAGCGTTTCAAACACCTTCTAAATTCGTTCCCGATTCACGGATTGAGTAAGAGTGAGCAAGTCCAAACTTTCTATAGTGGGTTTGGTTATTCTTCTTGTACAAAACGCCCACGGAAGGATATAAGCTTCTCGAGGACATGCTGATACACATTATAGATTGGAGGACGGACAAGCGCTTGCAAATCCTGAGAATGGCCGGAAAGATCTCAACCGACTTCGATCCATCCGATGAATTAGCCGCAATGAAAAACCAACAGGTAAAGTTTGAACGTAAAATTGAAGAACTGATAAAATCTGTTCATGCTTTGTAGGTTAGATGCGAGGAGTGCAATGGACCACACATAACTAAAGATTGCCCGAATCGTCCGATGATGACACCTGAGGAGGTAAACTACCTCAACCGAGGTGACTATCAAGGGAGGTGGAACAACAATCGTAACTTCATCCCGAGACCCCCCGGATTCTTTGCACCAAATCAACAAACCCAAAGAACGGATGGAGAGCCGTGCGTTTCTATCGAGGACCGACTTCTCCAATTCATGGAAGCACAAAAGAAGCTCAACGATAAGGTAGGTTCGTACTTACGTAACCATCAAAGTACTATCCAGAATTTGGAATTGCAGGTTGGTCGTGTTTCACAATTGCTAAGTGAAAGGACTCAAGGGGAGTTGCCAATGCAAACCCAAGTCAACCCAAAGGTAGAGAACGCGAAGCCAATGCTAATGATGACCGGAGAAACATCAAAGAAGAAGTGGATGGATATCTACACGAAGAAGTATGTTGAGAGCGATAGTGGTAGTGAACCTGATTATGCCACGGACTATGACTCGGAGGGGTTCACAATTTCGTTCGAGCATCTAGGACTTAAAGGACCCATTTCTTCAAGCGATGATGAGGAGGAAGATGGAAAGCAAGGTGGATATGCGGAGTTTGTGATACCGAAAAAGAAGGATAAAGGCAAAGAGAAGGAAAAAGAGAAGGAAAAAGAGAAGGTGGCGGAAGATGAACTCACCTACATTGCACCTATCAAGCATGATCCGGGAAGTTACAATTTACCTATTTCATGTTCTAAACTTAAAGGTCTTGCTTTGATAGATTCAGGTGCCGCTCTTAACATGATGCCTATTGGCTATTGCAGGAAAATGTGAGTCAAGAAGATTGTGCCAACGGATTACCAATATCGAGGGGTGAATGGATACATGACTAAACCGTTGGGGATAGCGAAAGGAGTCCCGATTCGAATCGGAAACTTTGTCTACTTTACGGACTTCATCATAGCTAACCTTCAGAAGGACACGGAGATCCCGATTATTCTTGGAAGAGCCTTTCTACACACCGCCCAAGTAAATACCGACATGCGAAATCAAGTGTCAAGCTTGGGGTATGGAGATAAGCGGAGCTACTTCAATCCCAATGGAGAGCCGGTCACCCATCTCGATGAACCTTATGAGGATCCTTCTCAAGCCTACAAGAATAACACGAGCCGCCCACTACTCCCTCATGAACATATAAAGAAGACGGAGGACTATCCGAACCCGATACACCAAGCGAATGAAACAACCAACGGGTTGGGACCCTCCAAGAAAGAGTATAGGAAGAAGAAGGGCTCGTCAGCCCGACGTGTCAAGAAATGAGCCGAAAAAGGGGTCGAGCTCTAGACCCATTAAAAAATGAAGCGCTTCTCGGGAGGCAACCCGAGCATTTTCTTTCTCTTTTCATTTTTAGTATTTTTCAAGTGTGTTTTTACTAATATTTGTGTTTGTTATTGCTTAGATAACCATACGGAGGAGATAGAAACCAAAATCGAGCAAATCCGATGCGCAACGAAGATTTTCAAAAAGTGGAAACAGAAGGCTCTTCGCAATTGCGAGTTTTTAACTCTCGCGATGCGAAGTCAGTCATCCTTGGTTTCAGGTAAAATTTTCGAATCTCGCGGCGTGAAGATGCCGTCTCGCGACGCAAAACTTTCAAATTAGGGTAAAATTTTTCGAAAACCGCCTGTTTCGCGACGCGGAACTTTCTGTTTGGCGACGCGAAATCGGTGAAGACGGTTTTTTAAACCCTTCTTTCTCACTTTTTCAAACTACACAAACCTTAATTCTCTCTAGGCGCCGCGAGCTCTCTTCACGTACCTGCGAAAATCGAACTTTTTGAGCTTCAATTTCATCATTCTTCATGGCAAAGGTATGTTTCCTAAACTTAATTTCGTTGGATTAGCTTGATTTGGTAAGATTAGATCTTGAATTGGGCATCAATGGTGTTTTTGTGCTTTCATAGATTTTAGATTATTCTTGAAGCTCCATTGAGTGTTTAGTGCTTGTTGTTTGATGCATGCTTTACACTTTGATTGAGATTTTGTTCTAACATGCTGATCAATTGATTGAATCTAGTGAATGTGCTTTGATGATAAGTGTGGGGATTTTGTACCAAAATCCCCCACTCTTGTTTAGTTATCTAGATTTGTTTTGATGGGAGTTGGACTAAAAGTTCAAGTGTGGGGATGTTTCGTACCCCGCCTTTTGATCTAGTTTTTCACGCATGCATTCGCTGGTTGAACTTGTTAGTCGTGGAAGCTTTCTCTCGTTGGGTTTTGATATGCATGAACCTCGTCTTGAGTTTATTGATCAAATGTATCTAAGACAATAGTATTTTGAATTTTTGTGGAGACAAGGAACCCGCTCGTTAACTTCCACCGCTCCTACCTTTCGTGCACAGGATGGGAGCCATGTGTTCACCTATTTCATGAACGACCCTACGTTGAACGCTCCGAAACATGAGGAATACCGGGATATAGTTAACCGGCTTATCGCTCGTCAAGTTTTAGTGCCGAGGAGAGTCGATTGGACCTCCTTCGATCCATGGGAGTCGAGAACGACATCAAGGCGATACTCAAGAAACACGCTTATGACGAAGATGGCACCGAGTACTACATATGCCGTGCATGGGAACGCATTTTTGACGTGGCCGAGACCCTCTACCGCGAGCTTATCATTGAGTTCGTGGCCACTTTTCGCTTTGACGCCGGAAAGGCCCTTCAAGAGTTCTATCAATCATGCATGACATTCCAACTCGGTGGAGTGTGGCGATCGCTTTCTTTGGTTGAGTTTGCCGTTGCCTTGGGGATATATACCCAAGATGAGGTCGATGCTCCCGGATTTGTGGAATACATGTGGGCGACTGCGAAAAGACAAGACGGTTTTGATCCTCGATTGGCTTGGGCGATCTTGGGTGATGGTGACTATGGTAGTAATCTCAAGGTGAAGGGTTTTCTTGCTTCTTCGGACTGACTTTTGCACCGCATGCTCATTCACGCGGTAAATGCTCATTCCTCGAGTGAGGAGAAAGTTTCTACGTACGATCTTTGGCTTCTTGAGCAGCTTTCTATGATGACAAGTATCCGAATGCTCCGTACCTTATTGTCGTGCAACTCGCTAAGGCGAGTGGTTATCGAGAGGGGAGTCGATTGGTTAGTGGTCAATACGTTACGCTTCTAGCCAAGCACTTCGGTATCCTAACGGAGGGTGCCATTGCCTCGATGACGGACCTTGGTGAGATGGGTTTGATTGACATGGACCAACTCCGTGGCATGGGGATAGCGACGGTGGAGCATTTGATCGGTAGAGAACAAAACGTGTGGATTCACAACCCTCAAGCTTATGGGACGAGGAGAGCACCTCGAAGCACTCAAGAGACCGGTGGCACGAGTGGGGCGAACGCGGGAGAACAACCGGTGGAATGGACAGCGTATTCGGGTTATCAAGACTTGAGTAACCGACTCTCGAAGATGTCATTGTCCTATGGCCAACAGCATCAACACATGGAGTACAACACAACGGAGGCTCTCCACCAAGCAAATTGGCAAAGTGGAGTGATGAACCAAATGGCCTCCCACTTCGGTATTCAATCGAATACCGCGTATGCTCCATCACCTTTTTGGCCATACTCCGAGGACGCACCGCCCGGTTTCCCTACATTCGAGGATTGGCGCAACCAACCTCGTGGCCCTTATTGATCTCTATCTCTTTTATCTCCTATTCGATATGGTTGGTTAAACGATTTTTATTCTTGCTTTGTTTGGTTTGGATTGGTTGAACATCTTTTTATTTTCGTTTGGTTTGTTTAGGTTTAAAACTTTTAATTGTTTGCTGTAGGTTTGGTTTATTTTCTTTTGTTCGTTTTTACTTTTTCTTTTTCTTTTTGGTAATAGATACAGCGATTTATGATCTTGAACCGAGCACGATTCTGGAATACTCTCTCAGATCAGATCAGATTTCGTCACATAACCCGGGAAGTTTCTCTTTTTCCCAATTACTCCTTATTTGTTTTAACTGTTGCATTGAGGACACTGCAAATTTTAAGTGTGGGGAGGGGGTTATGTAGACTCATCTGTTTAAATGGGTTCACCTTTTGCTTTTGGTTTTGTTGTTTTTCAAATTTTTGAAAGCTTTGAGACTTGACCCCAAATTTTTTCGAAATCTGAGATTGTTTTTGGAACTTAGTTGCTTGCGTAGGAGAACACTGAATGAGATGTTGGATGCAAAATCGGATTGTATCCGAGATCACAAGTTGGTGCTCAAAGTGAAGACAAAG